>VHZZ01007200.1:38940-51621 GCA_009801015.1 Silene noctiflora | reverse complement strand
AATAGAAAAAACAATATACATTATACTTTACAAGTGGCGCTCTCTCATTCAATTTTTTTCCGCCTAACTATTGTAGAAGACTAAAAATCTATGCACTAAGCCTAAATTATTTTTGCCCACCGCCTTTTAACACTCATCTCCCTCTCTTATCCCTATCAAGTATTTAGTGTATAATTTCCTATGGAAACAATTTCAACCATCCTATTTTTATTGAAGAATTTTTCCCCTTATCACGATTCTCTCCCTTATTTAAACTCTTCTTAATATCCTTTTTTTATACCATTTGATTTAATATGATCCACTAAATTATACCACTATCCCATTGTAAATGTTGGAACTCTTGAGTCTTGCCATAGTTTATAGTTGTCAACTAATGGTTCAAAGTATTTTTTGTTTTGTTAACAGGACGTGGAATCAAGTAGCAAATTGTAGGCTTTACCTTATGGTTTTGGATAACTCTCATCAAAGCTCGGCCAGTTTGTCCCTGAGTTGGTCAGAGACTAATTCTTTGGATTGCATTTTTATGTTCCAAAATTAATGAAAAAAACCTTTTTCCTTTTAAAAACTAATACATGATTTTAGGTTTGGAAAAAATTGTTACCTTTAGTAGCAAGTTTTGACGGCATCTCAACTAATTGAAGAGATTGAAAAGGAATTTAATTTCAAGGAATTGACAATGTTGTTAGTTGTTACACAATACATACGATTGGTAATTTCAATCGGTGTTACGAACAGAGTATTGATTTAGTTTCAACGAATTGTCGATGTTGTTAGTTGTTAAACAATACATACCCGTCTTAAGAATAAAGCGGGTTAAATAATACCCCACTTGCATATAGTCCGAACAATCCTTTTGTTAATGCCAATGCATTTTGTTTCTATATTATGTGTGATACTTGACTCGTTTTAATCTTAAGACATATATGTCCGTCATAGACGATAATTTGTGATCACTAAGTGATTCACATGTACGAGTATTTTTGAACTCCACCGACGAGTATCATATGAGTAGTTTGCAGTAAAATTTTGAATCTCTATACTCAATCTAATGTAACAAGGAAGTATATAAACTACTTTATTTTACCCAACTACTCACAAATTATGAAAGAATTATGTACCAAGAAGTTTTATTAAATTGAAATGTACAAGATTGAATATGAAGCACGAGCTAGATGCCAGTAAACAAGCAATATCACCCAATTTAAACAAGATCTAAACGTTGGGGGGACGGTGCCGCCGTCAAAAACATTGCAAGGATTGACTAATTGTTTGTTAATTTGTTCTGATATTTTTCCACAAAGATCGAATTTTGAGCTAACTAATTTTTATACCACACTACATACGAAATCCTCCCATCAAAGTTTCTTTATTTGCCATGCGTAATAAGTTTAAGAAAAGATGATTCAATAGAAAAAAAATGTTCCCATTTCTAAGATCGAACATAAGCAAATAATACTTTTATCGTACAAATGTACAAATGGTTGTTTTATTAGTTTATCATATGTAGTTGCAATAGATATGACCGATCTCATGTAGTCATGTTGCACGTTTATTCTGGTGTCTTCCCAGGTTATGTGATAAATTATGGATTGATAATTTTTTTTTTTTTTTTTTGTACGTAAGAGGGCAAACCCCGATACTAAGGAACTAAATGAGGGAGGGCAACTCCTAAAATGTCTTCACGAATAATAGCCCGAAGGGGTTCAGGGGGAGCGTCCAAATAGATGACGGAAACGGAAGCACGAACACCTTGATTAGCTAACCAATCACTGGCTCTATTTGCCTCCATGTAAACATGATGAGTAGTTCAGTTTTAGGGGTACCAAATTGAGCCAATTTATAAGCATTACTTGCTCGGACCAAAGGTAACAAAACTTGCTCCATATATTAGTGACCAAAAGGAATACAAAATACAATCTATTATTAATAGAGGTGTTGGTCATTGATTTGACTTGAAAAAAAAAAAAAAAAACTAATAACATAGCAGGTTAGGGTTAAGAGAAGTTTTCATGGATATAACATGAAACGTATACAAATCGGGTTAGGGCCGGTGTCTTTCGAAAAGAACATGACACGAAATAGGCCATTTATTTAAATGATTCATTGTTTCATTTAGTTAACTCGATAATGATCCAACCAACTCATTTATTAAAATGACTATTTTTTATAAATTATTTATTTGAACTAATTGAATATCATAATTTATAAAATATTTTATATTTTCGTGCATTTTTACACGGGTATTAAACTAGTTTTATATAACACGAATACGCCAAACAATTCGATCTCCCTCCATACCAAACTCCCCCCTTTTTAAAAATCTCTTCACATATTTGTGAGCCACACTAGTTTGGCCTGGTGGGAGGGAGTACTTTGATAGACGCAGATGCTTCCATCATTAAGTATAAAGTATAAACCTACAACTTATCATATTCCAGAATCTTCGTGATGTTGTTTGACCTTACTTGTGTAAAATAGCTTTTCGTTTTTAAAAGAAGCTTTTTCATAAGCTACTTTTTGGAAAAATTTTATTTGTTTGGCTATACTTTTGTAAAAACTACTTGTCAAATTTATATGTTTGGCCTAACTATTTCCATCCAGCTTTTTTGCTTTTTTTATTAATCATGTTATTTGTAAAATCATCATTTGAATACAAAGTAATGTTTAAAAAATTTATGTAATCACTCAACAATTATACTAAAACTATATGATTGTCGTTCAAAATTATAATTTCACACCCCCTTGTCAAATCAAAATTATGCCGATAAATAAAAATAGTACATGCCTATATTACAAAGTTTAAAATCATCTCGTATACCAAAATTATGCCGATAAATCAAAATTTTTGGCCCTTTTGTGAAAAGTAGAATGAGAAGTAGAAAATATCTACTTCTACTTTTTGGGGTCAATAATTAGTTTTTGACTTCTTAAAATGATTTTGGTCTTAATTGCCGAGCTAAAATCTCTTCAGATAATGCTAATTCAGCAGGTAATTCTAAGAAAAGTAGGGTCTTAAATGATGGTTCAAAACTCGTCTAGTCAATTACCCTTCTGGCTTTATCCTCAAAAAATCAATTGATTGATATATAGAATTACAGCAAAAAGTAGGTCATGCGACCGACCGTCCATACAAAAAGGAGCAAAATTATATTTCTATCAGTGTCCTGCGTTGCTAATTTCTGATTAGAATCACTCTGCTATTTGAAAAAAACCGTCATTCGTCAAATCTACTTCTGTAGTTGTGTACGCGCTAATATCTGAACTTGATCATACGAAGTATATATTTATGTGCTAATGTACAAGTACAGCCAGGGTTTTAGATATTGGTTTTTGGTTTCAGCACAGATCTCAAAACCAGTTGCTGCGGCCTTCCTCAGTCGTTGAGCTTAAATACGGTTATGGACTCCCGATACCCTTCAAAAAGGGAGGCTGAAATATCATATTAGTCTTTTTTTATCGATCGACCACATTACTTGTAGTCTTCCAATACTTGGTTCACGACACCAACAGCTATGGTTCTTCCGGATTGACGTAGAAAAACTCGTCCAATAGCTTTATAGATTGAAAAGTCCTCGACACAAACATCCCCTTGCAATGCAACCTGGGATAATAACCAGAAATGTTGATTAGTAAAATGTGAAAATCATCATTACAAAAACAAAAACCAATTTGGACTCGACAAAAACCAATCTCGAAAGCAGCAGTTAGAAACAAGGAATAAAATTTCGGGATTTACCTCTATAATAGCACTCTGCTTTGCTAGAAGGTGTCGTGGTGCCTTTTTAGTCTCCTTCCCAGTTTTGGGATCGAGCAACGACACTATTTTAACAACTCTTGCAGCTTCCTTTGCATGGTGAATATGAAATTCCACCTAACATTTAAAAAGAGCACATCGTAAGTCATTCCCTCTCACAGGTTAAGGTGCGTTTAATCTTCAATAAAACTCAAAATATATCGAGTGTATATCAATAAATGTACACTTTTGAAAACATATTTTCCGCCACGATAACAAACTTTTATCATACTGAATTGATAGTCAAAATGCCAAACTATCAACACGGAAACCGAGAACATCAAACTAAACTAGCATCGACACAGTATCAGATATTTACAGTAATTACTGTATTTATGGTAATTATGGCTAACACTCACTTGGGAACCAATCAAGATTGGAATTTTCACTTCCAAGACGAGAATTTTTAACTCCAAGTGCGAAGCAACCCTAACAGGAAAATCTGGATGGCACAAAACTCCTCCGGCTTTGACATGAGTAAGATCAATCCCTTGTAGAACAACGGCAACATTCTGTCCTGCTCTTGCGATGGTACAAGGGTGGGAGTTGGATTCAATGGAGCGTACTGTTGCTACATCTCCCAAGGGCATAACTAAAACCTGTATTGTGATCATAATATTCATAAGCAAGTAGTGATGCCTTTAGTTCAGAACATAACCATCAAATGCAGTTACTATGGTTTTGAAGGTTATTATGATCGCATTTTGAGCATGTATCGGCCGCATTTATGGGGAAATCACTGACTTGAGATCGAAATTCGAAATAGATACCAATATTTAATGCCAAGTCCAAATGCATAAACCACATACATCAGAAGTATAGAGAGAAAATAAAAGATCCCTAGAGCCCTTGGGGAGCTAAAGGGTGTGTTTGTATAGCAAAAGTGGAGGGAAAGGGAGGGGAGGGGGAAGGGGGGAATGAGGGAAGGGAAAGGGAGGGAAGGGAAGGGGAGGGAGAATGGGGTGTGGGTGTTTGGATACAATTTCCCTCCAAATCTTTCTTATTGTGGAAAGATTTTGATTTGCCTTGGAGGAAGGAAAATAGATCCCTCCAAATCTCTCCCCCTCTATTTCCCTCCTTATTTGATATGCAAACAAGGGATTTTAAATCCCCTACTCTCCCTCCCTTAGTCCCTTTCCTTTCCCTCCAAATCACTCAATCCAAACACACCCTAAGCTACAAACTAAAACCACGAAAATGAAATTCATGCTCATTGATAGAGATGTAATGAGCGCTGAGCAAGTTCGACAAGCCCTCAAAATCGCTTGGTCAAAGCTCAGAGCTTGACCCGAGCTTGACCAACTTCAAATCGATCCAAACTCGGTACGGCAAGGAAAATTCATCTACGCTTGTTTTTATTTTTTGATTCATTGTTAAAATTTTACAATGATATACTTCCTCCATTTTCTTTTTATCTTCCCACTTTCCTTTTTTGGCCATTTTTTTAATCTTCCCATTTCTCTTTCTTTCCTCTTTTAGCACCTTTTTCATACTATTTGTATCACATTACCTTTAAATATGTTGGTGGGTGGGGCTTGAGAGGGGTAAAGGAGTCTTATGATCAATTTTCTTAAACAATGTGCAAAAAGAAGTGGAAGATAAAAAAATGGAGGAAGTATTATTTTAAATTATATTATATTATTTTAATGAAACAGAAAAATAAAAAATAAGCATAGATTCATTTTTTTTGGCACAACGAACTTCACATGAGCCCAAGATCGAGATCAAATTTCCAAGTCAGTCTTGAGCCTATCCGAGCTCGAGAGCCAATCGACTCAAATTCACTACACATTGGCAATAGTCACAATGCCTTCAAGCTGTCACTATATGATAAACGGAGTACAGTGACAAAGCATCAATGCAAAAAGAAGTGATTTTGGAAACAACTGTCTACAGAAAAAACTGCCCTGCACTCAACAGGTATGGCACATACCACAAAGCTGAAGATGACATGCTCCAAACTTCCTATCTTATTGCCCATCTTAGGTCTGTCCTCCACACACTACACTCTCAAGCTCAAATAATCATCTAATATCCTATGAGAGACTATCGAGACTGATTACTCCACTAAGGTACTTATATCACATGCACAAACACATACCTTAAATCCACTTCGAAGGGCCCCAGCTTCCAATTTACCACAAACTGAAACCTGCCCCATTGCATGTGTCTTGACAACATCACAAATAGGCATGAGCACAGGCTTTTCGTAGTCTCTCCTAGGAGGCTGCAGATTATCGATTGCATCCAACAGATGAGGTCCCTTGTACCTGAATATCAACACAATCAGTTACCCCAGGGTTCCATAAAACAACAGTTAGTCCACGATAATAAGACTTTTGGACCATAGAGTCGCCTCAATTCACTCCATGAGTGTCTGTGGACATCTCTGGTATCTTTATGAGATTATTAGTTAAAACAAAAAACATTCAAGTGTAAAACAACGAGACCAAAACAAGAACAAATCACTTCATGCAGCAGCGATCACCTAATTGTTTTGTTTAAATCAGGCCGCTAAATACGTCTTTAGGAACATGTAGCAGACAAGTAAAACTGACTACAAAATCGGAAATATTTGTTCATGTCAGGAAGTGTCCAAATTAAGCTTGTCCGGCACACATACGTGGACTTCATAACAAGGACCAGTAACCATGTGACCTTGCTGATCTAAGGGCCTGTTACAATATTCCCTATGACTTTTCAGACTGAAGTGCTTTTTGGTTTTTTGGTATAAATTTAAGTGCTTACATAGAGAACAGGTTGTGAAGAATCAGAAAGAAGAGTTTAAGTCATGAGGACAAATGTCTGGGGTATTTAATACATCCTCAAATAACAAAGAGGCTTCAATTGCTGCCAACACTGTCACTTGTTAAGAGTTGCCCTTGGCAGGTACATTCATATTAAGTGCTTAAAATGTAGAATGTTTTACAAGGCACATAATATCAATTGGCGCAATCATATAGCAAAAATTGACAAACCAAAGTGATAGTTCCGTGTTAGTGTAAGGTTGTGGTAAGTTGCAAATTACATGTTTGAACAACAAAAAGAATTATAACACACATAATACATTTTTTTTGGTTTGATAACGCAGAGAATATTAGTAAAAGAAGAAAGCTAAATAATAAAATGGAAAAAACATCATACAAATATAAGTCTGCTCACCAGGAATTTAGATGTACATCAGAAGCAGGAGCGACCAAATTTTGATTTTGCATAGCACTCACAGGAATCCATGAGACACATGATTCTTTAAAACCACAACGTCGAAGAAAAGATCCAACTTGTTGCTTAATAAGGTCAAATCGTTCTTTCGAGTATGCAACCGCGTCCATTTTATTAATGGCAACTATGACATGATCAACACCAAAATTTCGAATAAGCTGTGCATGCTCTCGTGATTGTCCCCCAGTATTATCCATACCGGTTTCATAGGCACCAACCGAGGCATCTATAACAAGAACCGCAGCATCTGCTTGGGTAGCACCAGAAATCATATTAGGGACAAAATCTTTATGACCCGGAGAGTCCAGCACAACCACATGATAATTTTTAGTGTCAAAATAAGCAACAGCAACTGTCATAGTTATGCCCCGTTCTCTTTCTTCAGCACTCTCATCCAAAGCCCAAGCATAAGCAAATGAGCCCTTTCCCTAATAAACACAAACATAATCTATGAAAGACAACAAAAATGAATGTTTGGAGAAATTGAATTATGGGCTTTATAGATGTGACTTACCTGTTGCTTCGCTTCTTTCTCAAACTTGTGCATTTGCTTCTGAGATATTTGGCCCAAGAGGTGTAGAAGTCTTCCTGACAGTGTTGACTTCCCTGAATCAACATGGCCAACCTGTGGCACCAGCAAAAGACATTTTACCTATACATTCACTAAACAGTAACAAAATAGCTCGCTATTATCTTATTCAAGATTATGGTGGAAAAAAAAAAGAAAAATGGCTCATTAAACTGTTTGCATTGCTTTCTATCGCGAAATAACAATAATTTTATGCAATTCTCAACGCAATCTTCCTTGCGAGTCATTTCAAAACAGCCTCAACACAGGAAAGACATTGTAAATTCAACCACCCCTTAACTTGCCACCAACGACAGCTAGGATTGTCACAGACTCGCAGTAGAGTTAAGTTGTTTTGCACTGAAAAGTAGCACCACTAAAAGTGTTTCAAGAAAGATGACATACAATAGCAAGATTTAGTTGAGTCTTTAGGCTACTTTCTTTCACTGGTAGCATCCAATTCTCAGGTTTGTACTGTGCAAGGGACTTTTTAGGACGAACAGAAGTAGAGGATTCAGGCTTCCTGTTCAAAGACATATTCTCCAAGCCATTGGAAACACTTTCAAGCTTTCCTCCATTGGCAAAAGAGCTACTCTCACCTGTATTATCCTTGAAATTTGACTTCTTTGTAGAATAGCTATCAGATCTTCCAGAGCTTGGCAAACCTTCAACCACATCAATGTTCCTTAGGATATCTGAAGTTGAGGTGGAACTTTTTTCTTCCAACGGAATAGTTCTTCCTTTAGGCACAACAGTCTCACCCATGTTATCCTTGAAATTTGACTTCCTTGTCGAGAAGCTATCAGATCTTCTGGAGCTTGGTGAACCTTCAACCACATCAATGTTCCTTAAGACATTTGAAGATGAAGTGCAACTGTTTTCTTCCAAAGGAATACTTCTTCCTTTAGATGCAATAGTACTATCTGTCTCTGTTGCACTAGGCTGTGCTGTTGTGGCAGCATTTTTTCCAGTGAAGCCTGGTGGAGCACCTGTCCCCCCTGAATGAATTAGAAATAAAAAAGTTAGATACAAAACAATATAATCCAGGTTATTGAAGACCAAGGAAAGCAGTATAGGGAGAAATGTTAAATAGATATCCTATATACACATCATTCATCTAGAGAGCACTCAGACCACAAGAGAACACATGACAATGTCGCTGAGTGCTTTCGCTATTGATGCACATCTATTGCCGCCTCAGTGAGAAAAAAGTTTCTACAGCCATTTTGGTTGTTCGACTGGTCAATGATGCAAGAAACTAAGCAAGTTTGGATATTCCATAATCTTTGCTCATACCACCATTAACTGCGGTAAAGAAAATCTACCTATAAAAGGTGACTTTGTAATTTTTTCCTAGTCGACAGTCTACAGACAGGGAATATGACCTCCCTTAGATTTAGATTCTCGATTCACCAAAGCAACGAGACCATGAAAGCCGCTTTTTCACTATAAAGAGCTAGAAGGCCATTGGGTTGTGAGCCGACATATTTTGAAAAAAAGATCACTTTAATAAACTTGGATGCACAACACATTACTTAGACACTAGTGTGTCAAATGTCAAGACAAGCTAGATCGTAACCCATCCTATAAAGAAAAGGCCTGTATTTTCTTCTGCTCGACAATAAAGCAACTATGATAAATACGGAGACTCCTATTTACCTACACTAGACCTTCTAATAGGCAACTTAATACCAGTATATCAAAATTAATTACACTCAAATTATTGTCGAGTAGAATGAACAATAATTTGCCATGCACAGAGAAGAAAAACAATTAAATGCTATGCATCAACATTCAGAAAGAGTACACCAATTGTGTGAACAATTTTAACAAAGCCACGACCCCAATTCCGGCAACAAAAGATTGGTACTTTATATTCTTTCTCTATTAAATCAAGCCAGTATCTGCGATATCTTGGTGAGACTAAGAGTAATCCATACATAAAGAACAAATTGAATAGGAAACTCATTATACAAAAGGTGTTACCTGAATTCTTATCTTTATTACTGCCATTATTAGAAGGAGGAATGCGAAGAACACCACATATTTCACAATATGTCAGACTCTCATGGTTATCGTATGTGCAAATGAAACAGGACCATATTCCGGGCTTGACCGTTTCCTGAGTTACTGTAACTGCTTCACCTGCATAGCAAAGTTATCAGTGTGATAAATGACGAACTCTTAAGCTTGACTGCGATATTCCACTTCCACCAAGTCAATTCCTAAATTAAGTGTTTTCGAGCAGCCTTTGAAGAAAAATTCAAAGGGAAGAATAGTTACAAAGATGCAGTCAGCCACCAAATCTCTTTTCGAGTTTTCATGGTTTCCATAACCAACTGACCAGTAAATAATTACAAAATCAGCTATGCAATGCAAATCTTTACAAATTATCATGACATTATCTTTCTAAGTGAAAATAAAAGGTTGCCCTTATGAATGCCACTCCACTCCTAAGAATCTAAGATATTCAAAGTTAGGTTATCAAGAGAATGAAATAGTAAGAGAACTGCGTGAAAATTAGATAATGCAGGAAAACAAATGAAACAACGCCTACTCAGTCGAGTACATGTCGTGTCAGATATCAGCTGTGTTATCTTCATAGTCTAAATAAAGCAGTCATAATACATTATTTCATTGTAAACTCCCTCCGTCCTAGTCAATTATCTACCTTTACTGGGACAAAAACTTCTTAAGTAAGGATCATCAAAGATGCCATTAATAAAACCTATTGTTGGCAACAGAAGTGTGTTACTCCAACAACAGCAAATAAGTCGTACTTGTAGACGCCTATCATACAATCGGAGGAAAACACAATACTAGATGTTATGCAACAATACTAACCTTGGTCCGCGTAGTCATGATCATCATCATACTCATAATCTTCATACTCATCAAAGTCCTCATAATCATCATCGTAATCATACCCGTAATTAGCTTTACGCGACATTATTCTAGGTCCTAAACCTAACACGATTCAATCAATCCACTTAATCAGCAATGCAATAACATATCCACTAACGAAGCTAAAACCTCCAAACCGTCATACCATTATGTTATGTAATAACAATAACAAAATACTAATTAATCAACAAGTCGAGACGTACCTACGATAGAAATTAACCTAAAAGAAACCCTAATTATCCAATTCAGCAGTAAAATTTATATAAACATCAACCATGTTCCAAATTTAACCTGCAGTACAAAAACTTGAATTAGCCCACAATAAATTTTCAGACACATATAAATAAATCACATACTTTCTAGAAACAGTTCAGTGAATGACTGCAATGTAAAAAAAAAACTAAATTTAGGAATAGATTAAAGATTAAGTAAAGTCGAATTGCAAAACATTACCAAAAATTGAATTGAAAGGAGAAAAAAAGAATCAAACTTTCCGCATTGTATGTGGGTAAATTTGTAATTCGGAATAGAGTAAATTAAAGAGACATGAACCCTAATTGAAAGTGTGGTTAAGTAATTGGGGATTTGGAAGGTTTATTAGTTGTGTACTTGTGTTCCCTCCAAATACAAGCTCATATAGAAGTAGAACAACCTATTTTTAGTATTTTGTAATTGTGTCACTCAAAAGATCAGGAAATTGGGAAATTACGAAGTGGCTATTACTCGTATTTTTCTTTTGTTTACGTGTTTTGTGAGAAAGGGATAATATAGAGTACAATTTAAAGGCATCTAATGGACTATTATACCTTGGGTGGTATAATATCATTGTATAACTCGTTTAGACTCCCTCCTATTTTATATTTCATTTCCCTTTTCTTTTTGCATAAAAAAATAAAAAAGTGAATTTCGAACATACAAAATACATTATCCAGGATATCATTGAATTTGGACCACACAAATCATCCCAAAAAAAGGAAATAGGAAAAAAAAAACCCGAATAACCGAATAAGGAAATAGAGAAGAAAATATAGAATATGAGGTAGTATATTTTTGGTCTATAACAACAATATATTGAGTTATATTAAGAAGTTGTTGAGCAATGTCATAAGATCATTATGAGCACCTAACCACCGTAACCACGCACTCTCCCCCAGCCCCAACCCCTCCCAACACCTCCACCACGATTGTCAACGTTGTCACCTATACCAACAAGGTGACTTTTAACGTCGTCATAAAAAGTCGCCCAAAATCGTCAATCTACCCAATTTGTCGTAACTGTCACTGTCGTCGTCACCAACGACGCCACACACAAAATCTCAACTCCACAAACCAAGTAACTAGATTATATATCACCAGTGGTGGATTTAATTGTAAAGTTTGAGAGTTTTGCTCTAAACTTTTCGAATTTTCTTATAAAGTTACCAAACCGAATTCATTCACATAAATGATGAAAACTTTGTGAGATAACTCATACAAAGCTCATAAACGCTACTTGCAAGCTTAAATTATTTCAAACAATGGCAGACCCAGACCCACACCCACGTGGACACCCTTGGTGAAATTCTATTTTTTTAATTGAAGCGAAAATTGCAAAAGTATACCATTTCTGTGTAGATAATAACAATAGTTAAGAAGTGGTTGCGTAACACTTCGCTTACCAAGGAAGCATGTACTAGACCTTCCCTGACTACTAAGGGTGATACTATCTCAGTTACCCGAGGTAAGTACATATCAAACAGACCATAAATGAACAACACTTTATTAATTACATTTTATGTGGACAAAAAACATACAAAGCTATATCGGGGACTCTAACATAGCTATACTGGTAACTGCGTCAACGATCTCCCATCCCCAAACATGATCAACACAGACAGGCATCCAAGACGGCAACTACACCTGCAAGTCATCCTGCTCACCATCCCCGAATGGATCATCACAGTTTTACACACAACACGGGGTCAGTCAACTGAACAACTATATACAATAACAATGCAAACAATAACGTAACAGTACCACATCACCACTGACAAGGTGGTCGCCAACCTATCAAAAATACCCTAGGTACAACAAATCAATTTATATAACTAAAAGAGCCATTTTTCTAAGCACATCGTAGTTTCCAACTTTTACAAAACACTATATTTATAAATAATAATTTATTTATAATTTTCCTATTAGAATTAGAAAATAA
>VHZZ01007193.1:51432-62320 GCA_009801015.1 Silene noctiflora | reverse complement strand
TTTGATGAGAATGAATTGGGAGTTAATTTGTGTAATAAATGTTTCGAATTGTAATATACAAGCACCAACAAAATTTTCGAATCCCTAACCTTAATTCGAAAAATTTCGAACAAATTGGGTATGAATTGAAATGATTCTCAAATTTGATGATAGGGAATGGGTTTCTGTGATGAATTTGCGAGATATAAGTATTTAGTTTGAAGGAAGAATCAAGTGGTTAATTGATGTGAAGAAATTTGTGAGAAGAGAGGAAGTAAGGAGTTGTCGAAGGGAGTGAGGGAAGTAGGGGAATTAGGGTGGATATCTTTGTTTTAATTGAGCTGTGTATAGGTGTTAGACTCGTCACAGCTATTGTCGATAGACAATTCAATTTATTGTCGACAGACAAGTCTTCAAACGCATATTGTACTCCAAACAATTTCTCTGAGTCTAGCTCCATTGTCAATAGATACTTTCAGTTCTGCCGATAGACACTTTCATTGTTGTCGATAGGCAGGTCTTAAAGACATGCGTAGATCAAAACTTCCTGTGTCCAGCCCTATTGTCGATAGACAAGTTCTCTGGTTGTCGACCAAAATCTTCCTCATGTTGACCATCATCATTGCACGCATTTCAACCGTCACAAGAGTACCTACACGATACTTGCAAAAGTGATAAGTCCCTCGTCCTTACTCATTGAAGAAATGTAAAGATGCATGATAAAACTAATCTAAAAGGAGAGGGTAAGTTACAAAGTTTTACAAATCCGGGTTTCCTCCCGGTCTACGCTGGTTTTTAAGGTCCCGCATGACCGTTGTTACCTCACTTAAGCATACACAGTAACGGGTTCGAGGTGCAACACCTCAACCACCCCAATGAAATCGTTCTCACCAAAATAATGCTTCACTTGGTGACCATTCACCTTAAAATTTTCTTCCTTAGAATTCTCCAACTCAACAGAACCAAACTTCGAAACATTTGTGACTGTATAAGGGCCAGAGCACCTGGACTTCAACTTACCAGGAAAGAGACGGAGTCGAGAATTATATAATAGTACCTTCTCACCAACTTTGAACTCGCGAGACACGATTCTCTTATCGTGCCATCTCTTAGTCTTCTCCTTATATACTTTGGCACTGTCATAAGCATTCAACCTGAATTCGACAAGTTCATCCAACTGTAGCAAGCGGTTCTCACCACATAATTTCAGATCAAAGTTTAATTCACGGATTTCCCACCAAGCGTTATGCTTTAGTTCAACCGGCAGATGACAGGACTTTCCATAGACTAACCGATATGGCGATGTACCAATAGGTGTCTTAAAAGTAGTCCTATAGGCCCACAGCGTATCATCGAGCTTCATACTCCAGTCCTTGCGCGATTTAGAAACCACTTTTGCTAAAATTTCTTTCAATTCCCGGTTTGAAACCTCTACCTGTCCACTAGTCTGGGGATGGTACCCCAAACCTCTACGATGTGAAACATCGTACTTTGACAGGAGTGCAAAAAGTTGCTTTTCTTTAAATTGCATACCTCCGTCACTGATGAAAACCCGAGGAACACCAAAACGTCGAAATATTACCTTCGTGAAAAGCTTGATGATGGTTTTTGGCATCACAATGGACCAAAGCAACGACCTCTACCCATTTGGACACATAGTCCACAGCCACTAAAATGTACCTGTTTCCCTTGGAAGACGAAAATGGGACTTGATAATCGATGCCCCAGAAATCAAAAATCTCGACCTCTAGTTCGCTGGCAAGCGTCACAAGCAGAAACAAATACTTTTGAATCATGAAACATCGTCGGCCAGAAGAAACCCGACTGAAGAACCTTGGCCACTGTCCGAGAAGGACTATGGTGACCACCATAAGCTGAATAATGACAAGCTGCAGTATAGCCTTAGTCTCCAACTGGGGAATACACCGTCTGAAGAGTCCATCAGCACACTCTTTGAACAAATAAGGGTCATCCTAATAATATTGGCGTACGTCATGGAGAAATCGCTTCCTCTGCTGATAAGACAGATCTGGTGGAAGTAATTTACCAACAATATAGTTGGCATTGTCAGCATACTAAGGGTTCTCACCGGTTGCAATGGCCATTAAGGAATCATCTGGGAATGCATCATCAATAGGGAGAATTTCTCCCTCATCTTGCAGATGTAGTTGATACAAATGATCAGTAATAACGTTCTCAGAGCCCTTCTTGTCTCGAATCTCCAAATCAAACTCCTGAATTAGGAATATCCATCTCAATAATCATGGCTTCGATTCCTTCTTGGCAAGAAGTTATTTCAGAGACGTATGATCAGTAAAAACAAGCACCTTGGACCCGAGAAGATAGGTCCTAAAATTCTCCAGTGCATATACTACAGCTAGCAGCTCCTTCTCAGTAGTAGCATACTTCACTTGAGTCTCATATAATGTTCGGCTAGAATAGTAAATAACACTCAGAGCCTTGTCTTTCCTTTGACCTAAAACCGCACCAATAGCGTAATCATTAGCATCGCACATAATCTTGAACGGCAACTCCCAATCTGGAGACTGAATGATAGGTGTTGTGATTAAGGCACGCTTTAACCTCTTAAAAGCATAGAGACACTCTTCAGTAAAGTTAAAGGGAACATCCTTAATTAGCAGTTGTGTAAGCGGTTTAGCAATTTTAGAAAAGTCCTTGATGAACGACGATAAAAGCCAGCATGACCAAGGAAACTTCTAACTCCTTTGACATTAACAAGAGGTAGAAATTTCTCAATCACTTGCACTTTTGCCTTATCAACATGTATACCCTTATCAGAAATTAAGTGACCAAGGACTACTCCCTCGTTGACCATAAAATGACACTTTTCCAAGTTCAACACCAGATTAACCTCAATACATCTCTGCAAAATCTTATCAAGGTAAGACAAACAAGTAGTGAAATCAGACCCATAGACACTGAAATCATCCATAAAGACCTCCATGATAGACTCTATATACTCGGAAAATATCCCCATTATGCACCTTTGAAAGGTAACTGGGGCACTACACAAACCAAATGACATCCTTCGATATGCATAAACACCATAGGGAYAAGTAAAAGTMGTYTWTTCCTGATCATCCCGATGGATAGGGATCTGAAAGAACCCTGAGTATCCATCTAGATAACAAAAGAACTTATGGGAAGCCAACCTATCTAACATCTGGTCAATAAAGCAAAGGGGGAAATGGTCCTTCTTAGTTGCGGCATTTAACTGTCTATTGTCTATACACATCCGCCAACCGGTCACTATTCAAAATGGTATCAATTCATTCTTATCATTTTTTACCACCATAGTTCCACCATTCTTCGGGACTACATGAACTGGACTCACCCACTTAGAGTCAGAGATAGAATAAATCATACCTGCATCAAGAAGTTTCATTACCTCTTTCCTTACCACATCTTGCATTTTTGGGTCCAGTCTGCGTTGCCCCTGAGCACGAGGCCTATGACCTTCCTCTAGATTAATCCTCTGCATACAAAAATCTGGACTAATACCTATTAAGTCATCTAAACTGTACCCCATAGCCTTCATATTCTTTTTCAAAACAACCAGCAGTTCAACAAATTGACTAGCATCAAGCGTAGAACTAACAATGACTGGATATTGTTCATGATCATACAGAAAAGCATAATTAAGATGAGAATGAAGAGGTTTAAGTTCGGGTTTGGTTACCTCAACAGCATAAGAGGTTTCCATCAATTGATTTACCGTCTCACCCTTCTCAGTAGTAAACTCGCGGCCATTCAGTGAAGCTTTCATCATCATCTTATAATCAACCACGGCGTCTTCTGCAAAATCATCAAAAACAATCAAAGCCTCTAACGGGTCCCCAATAAGGGAACCCGACCAAAAATTAAACATAGACTCATCAACAGTGTCGGTAGCATAACATGTATCCTCTATCATAGGCTTGGCCAGTGTGGTAGCCAAGTTAAAGGTTACTTTATCACCCCCCCCCCCCCCCCCCCACCACCACCACCTCAAGGGTCAAGCGTCCGTGCTTGACAGAAATGATAGCCCTTGCGGCGTGTAAAAACGGTCGACCCAAAATAATAGGAATCTGGGTGTCCTCAGCCATGTCTATTAAAATAAAATCTAAAGGTATAAAGAATTTACCTATATTAACAGGGACGTCTTCTAAGACACCTAGGTTCGCTTTACTATTTTATCGGCCATTTGAAGAGTCACACTAGTGACTTTGAGGTTACCCATATTCAGTTTCTTGCAAACTGAATTGGGCGTGACACGGACACTCGCGCCTAAATCAAAAAAGGCCTTATCAATCACATGTGTGCCAATGGTACAGGGGATTGATAAACTACCCAGGCCTTTTAGTTTAGGTGGAGATTTGTTTTGGACGAGCGCACTACACTCCTCAGGTAAAGACAATCGTCTCCATTTCATTAAAATTTATCTTACGTGTTAGAATATATTTCATAAACATAGCGTAAGAAGGTACCTAGGTGATTAGCTCGATGAAAGGAACAGTTACATGAAGATTTTTAACGACCTTCATGAACTTACTGAACTGCTGCTCTACCTTTGTATTCCGTAGTCGGCTAGGAAACGGATCCATCACAACTATTGGTGCCTCAGAAAATTTCTCCGTCTCTTTGTTTGTTTTAGTCGACTTAACGACTTCACTAGTTAGCTTGTCAGCAGTAGAAATTGACTCACCAGCAACTTTTGTCGATCCATCACAAATTTTCGTCGATAGACGAGGTTTGTCTATCGACCGACATGCTATTCCCGTCGATCGACCATCTATGCTCGAACCAGCCTCTTCCTTGTCGACCATCCCTTCTTCAACGTTAGCGTCCTTGCCTTTAATAATAAAATTGTCATTTTCCGCAGGCATTTGTGGGCCGTTATAAGGGAGACCGCTCCGGAGATGTATAACATTAGCCGTATCATGTAACATATCAGGCTTAGATGGCAACAAACCTGGTTTCCTAGTAGCCTATTTCGATGCCAATTGAGCCATCTGTGTCTCTAGCATCTTAATCGACGCATCCTTGGCTTGATCACTCTTCTGAATATGCACCATTAAAGATTGCATCATAGTTTTCAATTCAGCAATTTCACTTGGATTCTGAGATGTAGTTTGCTGAGGTGGAGGAAATGATGGGGGTTTCTAAAACCCTTGCTGCTGCTTCCGATGTGGTGGGACATATGTTTGTTGCCGTGCTTGCGGAGATGAAGGAGACGGGTTCAATACATTATTGCTCGTCCAAGAGAAATTGGGATGCTCCCTAGTTCTCTCTTTGTAAAAGTTTGAGAATGGACTAGCTTGCTCATAGTGTTGAAAAGTAAGTACTTGCCCCTTCTCTGTCATACACCCAACGGCATTATGCCCATGTTCCCCACATTTTTCACACATAACCTCCTGCTGCACCATAGTATTAACCATGTGATGACCACTTGAGGCTTGTCCCAGTTCAAGTTTATCAAACCGGACATTCATAGCTTCTAATTGCGCAGCGACGACACTATTGTCATTACTACTCCCACGCACACTTCCCCTCGGATTCCCATACTAGGCAGTATGAGTAGCCATATCCTCTATGACGCTCGAACCCTTATCATTATCAACATTCTTTTAGAATCGGCCATTAGCAGCAGCATCAAGAATGACCCTGTTATCGTCGTACAACCCATTATAGAATTGGTTTCATAGGAACCAGGGGTAAAACCTGTGGTGAGGAATGGAACAAATAAGCTTCTTAAACCTAACCTAGGCTTCATTCAGATCTTCTTTTGGAGATTGCTTGAAACTTGTAATCTGCCCCTTTAGAGCATTAGTGCGTTGTGGAGGATAGTATCTTTTGTAGAAAGCAAGTGCCAAGGTACTCCAGATAGTTATTCCAGCAATTGCCTTATCTAAATCATGGTACAAATCACGAGCGACATCCCTCAAGGAGAAAGGAAATATTATTTCCTTGACTTTGTCTTGTGTCACCCCACCCGTAAGTGGGATAGCTGAGCAATAGTCGGTGTATCTCCATATGTTTTCCCGGATCTTCACCTCCAACCCCTCTAAACTGATTCTGCTCCACCATATTGATATAGGAAGGATGGATTTCAAAGGTACCATTTTCAGCAGTTGGCAGCGTGAATTCCTTAGGAATGGACTCGAGGATGAGCTCAGAATGGCGAGATAAATTTGGCATGACTGGTGGTGTAGTAGTGGCAGCAGAAGTAGAAATATCTTGTTCAAAGGACTGGGTTTCTACAATATATTCAACGTACATGGAGTCAAGCGTACTCAAGTCTTCGGCTTGACGGATTTCCCTAAAGAAGTTTCGTCTAGCTCTGAGAGTCTTTTCTGGTTCGGGATCGAATGGCACGAGCTCGGACCCGTGAGACATGGGCATAAACAAACACTAAAGGAAAATAATAACACCATCCTCGGGAACTGAAGTTCCCTGACACAATAGACAAACTAAAGGTAAACAAATAGAAATAACATTGTCTCCTCGGCAACGACGCCAAAATTTGACAGGCTGATCGTATACCTACCAAAGTGAACTAACTGGTATCTAACTAATATAGCTATGGAAGTTGGGATCGTATCCGCAGGGAGACAAAAATGTGTTCTACATGCTAACTAAAGTCTGTCTAGGTAAAAATTCACGGGTTTGTTTGTTTTGTTGCTAAACAACAAGTAGCGAAAGAAAGAGAAATAAAGATTAGAAAATGAGTGTAAAATATAGGGAGAGAAAACTAGGATTGTCGGGTCACCAATGAATGTCTAACGGTCACAGACTAAGTAATAGATCGGTCGCAAAGATCAGTCTAAGGGGTAGTGAAAAGGTCCTCTCGGATCGCTAATCGCCCTAGAATGCTTCTAAGGGCTCTCGTAACTTATTAGGACACTCTAATGTTTGTAACAGGTCTAACTCTCACCAGGCTTTCGATCTTAGGTCAGAGTTTACCGGTTCAATTAATCAATCATGCGCATTAACCGACTAATCGTGATTTAATGTTACAATTAACAACAAAGGCATAATATAAATGACCAATTTAAAACCTAATTAAAAATCGTCATAAATTCATGGATCTCCGAAATCCTAGAAAAGAAATTAGTTACACATAGCGAAATTAATAATGATAACAACGACAATAATCAATGAGGAATTCATGATGGAAGAATAAAAGGAGGAATTAAACATAAAATTAACTATGGCAAAAGCGAATAAAAGACAAGAACAAATAAAGAAGAATGAAGGTTAATTTAAATTACCAATAAAATCGGAAAGTAGCCCAAGAGAGATTGCAAATTTCCTAGATCTAAAAGTTTCAGAGAGGTTTTACGTAAAAGAGTTGTAGCAGTCAAGAGTAGAATAATAGATAACCAAAAGAAATAAAATTACAAGCCTTAAATACTAAGTCCAAATAAAAGAGAAATTAAGTAACTAAAAGCCCAAAACCACGAGCAAAATCACGGCCAACATGTCTGTCGATCGACCAAAACAGACTTGTCGATCGATAGAAAAAACATGTCTATCAACACAATTCAGCAACTTTCAAATGTCATCTTCCTATGCTAACGTCATTGTCGATTGACACACTTGACCTCCGCCGATAGACCATCCTCACTGTTGATCGAGTAATATGGCTCTTATCAGCTTCCTACCTCGTCTAAGGCCCTCAAGGTGACGGTTTCGCGTCCTTCAAATGTCTCGGACGTGGACTATGAGCTATCGTCTCCTTTATCGACCGACTTTGGTTTCTAAATGCATAAATGGGTTCCAAATCTGCAATAGACATGAATCATACCAAAGTAGCAAGAATGGGAGGAAATAATAACAAAACGATCGTCATAAAGCATAGAAATGCGTGTCAAACAAGAGAATAAACGCATGTAAAAGGCACGCATCATACCACTTTCTTTTTTATTTTTCCTTTTTCACATGCTTGAACAAATTGTATATTTCTTGTAGTACAGTGGCGGGTGGACAAAAATAGGAGTTTGGAGAAGAGAAGAGAGATGGGAGAAACTTAATGGATTTGAGAGAAGTTGAAATAATATGGGCAATTTGGTGAAAAGTAGATTGCGTTGAGTAAAATGTATACCGTGAAAAAAAAACACCCTTTTGTCCCCCTACAGCCTCTTACTATATTTGTCCAACCGCTCTTATATGTCTCTTTCCTGCTCATAATGTCGCGTTCCTCAATTTTGTCCCTCGCACCTCTAGACACTTCAGTACCTCTCATCATCCCAGCAACTTCCTTCTCTTTTTCACTCTCACGCTCCATGCTTCTACCCTTAGCACCCATTCCATCTCCTCTTCTCTATCATGAGTTCGTTGTGTTCAACTTCCTCACTCTTTTCTTTCTACCAAACCCCAACTGCTTCTAACCTCTCCTTCACCTGAACGTTATTTGTGTTGGTCAGTTTCGTGGCTCTTGTGCTCGACAAAGCTATCTCCTATAACTTGATAATCATTTTCTCCATATCACCCGTCTATCTCTTTTGTTGTACTTGTTGCTCAATATTGCAACATTTTTTTCTTCCTCAAACGTAGCTGATAGATACTTCATTAAATAGATTTCACCTCCACCATCGTTTTTGTGACTTTCCGTAGCAATCCTGGTAATCATTCATGTATTTTAACTTGCCCTCATCAAATGCCTCTCTCTCTCTCTCTCTCTCTCTCTCCAAAGAGACCATAACCATAGCAAAATATCAACAAATCTTTTATTTTTCACCGTAAATTTATTTGTCAGACCAATCACCATTCAAACCATGACCTTCATTGGTTTTCAAACATCTCGTAAGATAGGAATTCTCGCATCTCTTTATCTCTGGATATGTTGTTAAGTGAATATTGACAAAAGGCCTAAATTACGTTCGCAACGCTTAACATTCGCCTTTTCGACATACTTAATACATAGATTATAGTTCAAAGGGGAAGATGATATAGTCAGGGTATATATCCATCATCTGCTTGTCTTACACGGTTTATTAAACTACAAAAAAATAAAATTTTTGGAAGTGCTAAGGTTTACCATTGATAAGCCTAGTATTATCTTTATCGTTTGCAAAACAGAATACAAAAAATTATTTATAAGAAGACAAGCGCAGAAGATAAAGGAAATATTACTAAAGATAAAGCTGCATTTATACAACAAGCTTCATATAACCGAAAGGAAGTTAAGCCCTACGTCTGCCGTTACACTATCGTGATAGTCATAATATAAACTTTAAGAAGATGGGTCCTAATACAACAGAGTGCCCACGCGACCACCAAAAAGTAAGTATCTTTCACATCCAAGTCAGTTAAACCAATCAAAGTTGTATAACCCAGAGGAGACTCACAAACCGAGGCGTCAGAACGGTACTCCAGGATTTCCTGCTAAAAGAGTCATGAGAGGATAAAACATCCTCGTAAGGAAAGTCCGAACCCTCAATCCCCTCAGGAAGGGGAGGAGCAGGAGAGGGATTAGTCTTTGCTTAAAATTCGGTCCTCGCTTTTTCGGGGTCAACGGCTGCCAAAGATCTCGCCTTGCCCAAAAGAGGATCTTAGCCCTCCTTTAGAGAAGGTAAATGAGACCTCGTTATCATGTGACATTTGGTGCAAATTTTCATCAAAAGCATCCAATAAAGCTTTGGCTTTTCTAGAGTATTGACAGAAATAAAAAAAAAAATCCAAAAAAGAAAAAATTTGGTGGAATAGAAGTGAAAGTGAGCCTTCCTGTTGTAAGAAGCTCATTAAATTAAATGAAATGTATTATATTGAGGAAGGCTAACAACCACTCAACCTACATTAATTAAGGGAAGCCTGAAGAGTCCTCTAAAAAAGCGTGGCAAGTCTCATCAAGGGAAGAGAAAGAGAATATTGGAAAACAAATAAGGAGACAACAAAGAGTCACATCACTACTACAATATTGTTCAAAGAGAACGGTTCCGAACCGTTCTTAAAACTAATTTGAACCGTCCTGTGGCCAAGTGTTCTCTTTTATCAAAGAGAACGGTTGAAATTAAGTCAACCCGGTCTCTTTGTTACAACAACGAGAACGGTTGGTTATGATAACCGTGCTGGTTTGATGTATCATTAAAAGAGGTTGCATATGATAACCGGTCTCTTTGATAAAGGCGTTCTTGTTGATTAAGTTGTGGAATTATTTGGCGCCATTATTTTATCTTTTCAAAGAGAACAGTGAGTGTATATAACCGTTCTCTTTGTTAGTTTCAAAGAGAACAGGTTTTACCTTTTCAATCGAACCGTTCTCTTTGATCCTGACATTTTTTTTAAAATATTTTTGTTTTTAACGCAATCCCCACAATTGAATCGTGTAGCTCATAAGAATTAAACCTGCATTACAATTCAGAAACTCCAGCATTTTTACGCAACAAAAACCTCTTGATTTAATTTGAATTCACAAGGACAAATCCTTGAAAAAATATACAAAGTCGTATCATGTTTTCAAGAGCGTGGTGGCTACAAATATCGAAAATACGTGCACAACATAAATTAAAAATCCTAATATGCTCGTCACTTTGTTGCATACAAGTGCAAAAGTAATAGAACTTCAAGAAATTGTAATCGTCTTCATCTATTGTTACTTTTGGGCTTAAATTGGAGTGTAAATTCTGCCCAAATATCCCGCACCTCGTCAATTTGCCCAACCGTATATGTCTTTGGGGCGTTAAGCATGAACTATATAGATAGGACACMCAAAAATGTAGTTAATACACTATATATGACATGTAAAATAATACAATTAGTAAAATGGAAATGAGAAAATACAAAGAAATGAAAACGATTGAAATGAAGAAATAAGAAAACATACATTTGGGGTGATATTAATATATCTTCCTTTGACAAGCTCCAACATATATCGGCAAACATAATATCCGCATAATACGCTCCCATC
>VHZZ01007191.1:48837-64597 GCA_009801015.1 Silene noctiflora | reverse complement strand
TAAGAAACCCATTTCATATAAGGAACTCCTTATTTTCTAGCTCAATGGTTAAGGAGCTCCTTATATGGTATGAAACTCCTTATATGTTACCATTGATATTGCCCTTAGCTTTCCATTAACTTTTATTATTTTTTTTATTGTTTACTCACCTCAGATTCACTCCAAACTTTATGCATTATTAGTCAAATTCATCTTAGACTCTACTTTTCTAATCCACTTGATAAAATGTGAGGTTTAAAAAAACAAAAAAATAAAATAAAATAACAGATGGAAACCTTTTGTTGGATGAATTCCCTTGAAAATTGTGTCAAGATCCTACAATAGTCTTAAGTTGAGTCTTGAATTTCCAAAACTCGACTTAAGATTTTGTTAAGACTATGTTAGACAATTGCGAGTTTTGAATGAGTCTTGTGACAAGATTCACCAATAATCTTACCCTAATCACAACGAACATTTAAAAAAGACATAGAACACTATATCTCAACCTAGGCCTGGACGCGAGAGTTTTGCTAAATCGAGACATTAGATTTCAACGTCCAAACTTTGGTTTTATTATAAATACCTTTGCTATTACAAATTTTTAATTATTTAAATTATTGCTATTAGTATGCAAATTTAATTTGTTGAAATTATTGATTAATTATATTCATACGTTACGTGTAAGGAGATTTACTGATGAGTCCCTTCAAGAAAGATCTTTCCAGACTATAGCATGACAGTCACAAATTGGTCAAACAAAATGAAATGTTTGCAACCCTTGACTTACCCATAATAGTCAGGTCAAGCCACCAATGTTTCTTGATGCTTACGTTACCCATCCAAGAAAAGTCCTTCGCCATCCATATCATATCATGTATAGAAATTCAACTTACACTTTTGCACTTCCTTCTTATATATATCCAATTATCTACAAACAAAAATTAAATTAATCAGCTCCTTAAAATTACAACATTTTTAATTAAACTCCAATGGATTTCATTACAATATTATACTACGTTATAATCCTTATAGTTTCATACACATTAACAAAAACCTTAATACTAAACAAATTACGTAAACTTCCACCATCCCCGTTCCCAACCCTGCCCATAATAGGCCACCTCCACCTTCTAAAATCGTCCGACTCAAACCCGATCCATCGTTCCCTATCCCAAATCTCATCCCGGTACGGTCCAATAGTCTTTCTCCAACTAGGGTCCCGACCCACCCTCTTGGTCTCCTCTGCCTCGGCCGCAGAGGACTGTCTCCACCACAATGATGTCATATTCGCCAACCGCCCCCGCTTCATCGGAAACAAAATCCTAGCGTATGAGTCCACCACCATGCTGTGGGCCCCATACGGTCCACTATGGCGGACTCACCGTAGGATCGCGTCAACTGAAATCCTCTCACCACACCGCATCAACCTGCTGGCCCATATACGGGCCGACGAGGTGGCTCGACTAGTGAAGGGCATTTACGTCAAAGGACAAGACCAAACCGTGGACGTGAAGACAATGCTAGTGGAATTAACCAACAACGTGATGATGCGGACAATAGCGGGGAAGAGGATACACGGGGAAGAAGAGGGTTCCGAGTTTTCGACACAGTTTAAGACGATATTGAATGAATTAGTGACGAGTGGAGGTGCTTTTACCATAGTGGATTTTTTACCGTGGTTAAAGTGGGTTGGGGTAGAAAAGATGGCGGAAAGAAAGTGGATGAAAATATTTGTGAAGCTTGACAAGTTTTTACAGGATTTGGTGGAGGAAACAAGGAAGGGTATGGAGAAGGAAGGAGGAAGTGAATGGCAAAATAGGAATTTAATACAGGTGTTGCTTGAGTTGAAGAAGACTAGTCCTGATTATGCTACTGATACTATCATCAAAGGCCTAGTTGAGGTACGACCCATTATCACTTCTTTACCTATAAAGAAAATTGAAGTTGAACTCTTGACTTCTTGATCACGCTCATTCTGATATCATAAGAACAAAATATTTTAATTAAAACCTAATGTTTGAGATCTAATCAGTACAATCATTTATCTTATAAAAAATAAAAAGGTAAATAAATAAAGATATGGATGGGATTGCGGAGTCTTTAATTTTCTCTTTTAAAAGTAGTCATAACTAGGGGGTGTTTATGAGACGAGACCGCTCGCGAGCTACTCGAGATTGGCTTGGTTAAAGCTCGGTCAAAGCTCGGCTCGTGCGAGCTCGACTCGGGCTCGGCTCGAGTGTTTAACGAGTCAAGCCGAGCAAAGGCTGGCTCGACTCGAAAAGCTAATTTGCCAAATATTTTTACATATAACCTTCGAGCCTTGTTGAAAATATCGAATGAAAAAAATAAACAATTTTATATGGGATCAATTTGGACTCGAGTTTTGCTCGAGCTCAAGTTAAAACTCGCAAGCTTCATAACGAGCACATTTTTTYCAAGATCGGGTAAGCTCGAGATCGGCTCGAGCTCGAGTTTTGGTTCTTGAGCACAAGCYGAGCAAGGCCAAGCTCGGGCTCGGCTCGGCTCGTTAACACCCCTAGTCATAACTCCTAACAATCTTTAAGTTTGTTGATTTTCTAAATATTTTCCGTCATGAATCCTGTAGATATTATTATTGGCGGGAACGGAAACATCGGCTAGCACAATGGAATGGGCACTAGCGCTGTTGATAAAGAATCCTCATGTTCATCAAAAGGCCAAAAAGGAAATCGACGCTTACCTAGGCTATGATCGATTGATCGAGGAGTCCGACTTGGCACATATTCCCTACATACACTACATAATAAACGAGACACTTCGTATGTACCCGGCTACTCCCATACTACCACCCCACGAATCCACAGACGATTGTATTGTGGGTGGCTACCAAATTCCCAAGGGGACAATGCTACAAGTGAACATTTGGGCCATTCATAACGACCCTAAGGTTTGGGACGAGCCAACGGTATTTAAGCCCGAAAGATTTGAGGGTGTTACAGGGGATCGAATTGGGTATAAATTCATGCCTTTTGGGTCGGGAAGACGAGCTTGTCCTGGTGAACACCTCGCCACAAGGTTAATTGGGCTCGCATTGGCTTCGATAATACAGTGTTTTGAGTTTGAAGCCCAAGAATTTGATATGAAAGAAGGCGTTGGACTTAGCATGAGGAAGAAGAATTCTTTGAAAGCCATGTTTAGGCCTCGCAAAGAATTGGCCCATCTGCTAACTCAAATGTGAAGGCATGGGCGAATATAAATGCATTATTTTGTATTTTCGCTGCCTAATTTATTTGTTTACCTTTTTATTGTTAGTAAAAGTCAAAACTAAATAAATAATTGGATGAAGGGAATACTTTTTAATTGTTACTACAATAATTTATTAGCGAGTAGAATATAACTAGACGTCAGAGATGGAAGTAGGCCGAGCCTCGTACCAGCTCACCATGCCTTGAAGAGAAAATGGCACGGCCCTAGGAAGCTCGCAAATGTGGGTTTCATTTCGTGCCATGCCGGTGAAATGAAGTAGCGGCTTAGGCACGACCCACAACGTGTTGTGCTGTTTGAGCGTGCCTAAATAATTCCTTCACTTATGCCTTATTTCTTTATATTTTGGATGCGTTATGTCTGGACTAAGCACGGTTTTTTTCTCAAACTTCAGCCTAGGCATGGCTCATAGTGTGCCTTGTCGGGCTGTGTCAATCTCGTATCGTACTAAAATGGGTTATGGGCTATGCTGGGGCGTGCTAGCCCAACGGCTTGCGTGCCCACTTCCATCTCTACTAGACTTTTATTAGTGTGTATTTTAATGAATCAATGATGTAATATAAATTTTGACGATAAAACAGAATGAAAATCTTCAAATAAAAGAACCTTTTCCTAAACCATTCAAATATCTTGTTAATTCTTGGATACACCGGGTGTATTATGTTATCGTACACCCTACCCAATGAGAATATTAGAATTGAATAAATTCTCCATAAATAGTAGAACATAATCTTAATAAAATAAAAACTAAGCCATCTCATTGACCAGGGTGTACTATATTCTTGTACAAGCGGTGGACCTTAGAATTTTAGTAAACATAAAGGAAATAAAGAGTAACAAATCGACAAGTCGAAAATCGATTTGAGCCAACAAGCTTGAAATTTATTTTGACAATGAAACATCATTGTTTCAAGGGTGGGAGGAAGGCCACTCTTTGAATACATAACTTCAATTCATTGTTTTAACCATGTCAATGGGTATAATACTTAGTTATTTACAATAAGGTAATTAAGGGTAGATTGGTTGGCTTACATTCAAACTAAATAACATTTTACTATTACAAAGACCTCACTTTGAGCACCAAATTGGTCTCACATTGTTAACATTATAGTTTTCCAAAAAAAATGAAAATGATCAGATTCAACCTTGAGGGGCTTTGAAGGGCTGATATTTCTTGACGTCGACAATGAGTCCCTGAACTGAGCCTGCTGCAGCGATCAATGACACGACAAGACAAACATAGCTTAGTAGTTTGAGTGCAATCCACTTTGAGGAGTACTTGGGCACTTTGGCTTGAGCAATGTGCAGCTCGACCGGGAAAAAGACGGTCAATGGCCAAAATGACAGGGCACCAAGTAGTCCTAGGAAATCATTGAAGAAGGGAAAGATCATTGCGAATAATGCTGTTAGTATAACATATAGTGTCCTCCATACAAGTCGGAACCAGTTGAAATAGTAGACTCCGCTTCCAAATGGGATCACAACTGGATGCTCCCTGTTGATGAACTTGTTTTCGGGCCATCTTTTCTTCGACCAGGTCTCCACGAAGCTAAATACGGGCTGTGTGAAAACCTTTACAGGTATTAAAAAAAAGCATGATCAGCCGTTGTGAAAACCTAAAATATTTCTGCAGCCACGACAAGAAAGCGAAATGCAATTGATGATATGTATATATACCTGGTAAGCACCAACAAGATGGATAGCAATGAAGATGTTGGCCGAATCGACTAGCCAGAAAGGATCATAAAATCCGAAACCAGTGAGGAAGTTGCCGGGGGCGTCATTGCCGAACGCAGCATAACCAAAGCAGCCACAGAGAATGTAAAAGAGGCTGGTGGTAGAGACACCAATCAGAGATGCTTTCTTCATTTGCTTGTTGGCAGCTGGTGGCGATTTGAGTGTATCCTGCAAAACCCGAGTATAATTGTGTTAAATTATCAACTTAAGGCTTAGGCACAAGATCATCTCCCATGGATAATATACATTGTATAGTAAGGTAGAGAGTAGAGACTAGACATTGTTACTAAGTCCGGTAACATGAGATTCGTCATTTGGATTTTGCAATTTTGTACACTCATATCAAATCTGAATCATCGCATCAAATCATCAACTAAAAGGTACTCTATTTTTCAGGTGTAAATCGAGTAACAAGTGAATTTTTATTGTCGATGGATTTAATAAGGTCTTGAATAGAAAATACGGATGTATATTAACTAGGCGACATCATTACTATAAACATGGTCATCGAGTAATAGTCTCATTTCGTATGAGATACTGAGATAGTGTGGTATAGTTCTGATATCAAGTTTCTATATACTCCGGATTACTCATTTCATGATAGATTATATGAATTCATCTTATATATAAGACTGTCTTACATAAATATGACGTTGATTGATTTGTGGTCCGAGTATCACATGTTAGACAAGAAACGTTTTCCAAAATTCTTGCCTGGAGTGCTATATTTCTAGCAAGGATAAGTACTATACGGAGAGAAAAGAGAGAAAAATAGGAAAAGGACAACATAGAGTGTTTTTGTTCCTTGCGTGTCTATATTGAGTAGCTGGTGGCTATCAATCGAAGTTTCTTTGGCATACCGCACACCTGTTTTACTTGTGTGATTCCGTGATAATGTCTTAGAAAATTGTGTGGATAATTTTCAAGTGTGGACTTAAATAAGATTGTTATACATCCCCATATCTATATAACAATTGACAACCACATTTTGCCATAACTCAATAATGAGGTTAGTTATAATCATGCAAACGGTTTTATACAAAATCAATTTCAAATTAAATAACGGGAATTTATAATTCGTATAATTCCTAGAAAACTCTCCAACCGGTAATTAACATTAATTCATTTAATTAGAGTGAGAAGCTAAGTGATTAGTGAAAAAGTATTAGATTCAACATCAAGTATTCAAAGTCAAATGGTAATTAGTCATAATTTAACGTATGTTGGGAGATAAGACATCAAACAGTAAGTAATCTTGTGTTTTGTAATGATTTGATAATTTGATGGGAATAAAGTGCGTCATTTACGTACTTGCGTTGAAAACAATGGTCAAATTTTGCAATTTGGTAAATGGTAATGGATGACGATAAGTCGCATGCCACATTTGTTTTAGCACCGACTAACCCTGTTTCGCGGCCGGAGAAAACTGTGTTTGATTGACATCTTTCCCAATTTTTTCTTCAAATATTAGTTTTTTTTTTTTTTTTTTTTTTTTTTTTTTTTTTAAATATAGTTGCATTTATTGTTAATGTTTTTGAAAATACAATCATTAAATAATGGGATTTGCAAAATATATATTTTGTGGAACTAGAGTTAAAAGATGTACAGTTTAAATCATAATGATCATATATCGGGTGTACTCGTAGTAAATAGAAGAGGAAAAAAACTCAATTTAGATGAACAACCAAAAAAAAAAAAATAAAGTTTAATAATGATTGTAGAAACAATTTTCCTAAACTGGTTTTATATGTAATCAAAAAAGGATTTAACTCAATATATAGAGCTTATATTATTATGGAGTATTAGTGTAGTATTACCTAACAAAGAATAAAACGAATTCACAAGTCACAATCGTTTTATTTGTGCATGTATATGTAAATATGTAATGGACCACACTGATCATTAGATTGTTGTGGATCTTTAATTGAGAGGTTGAGAGAAGCATGTCAGAGTTGGTCCTATCTCGAACTCAAGGGTTAAATTGCTATGGAAATGGTACTTTATTTTCATGTTAACTAAGTAAAATTTCAACACTTTTATCCAAAAAAAATCTACTTTTATCATTTTCTCTATCCTAAATTTGAAATAATTTTAAAATTCACTTTAGAATTATATATATCACTAACACGGTTCAAATCACATGGACATTAATTTACCTAGGACCGTGAAAGATTGAAAATACACCCCCACTTCATTTTTATTTTAATCATATAAAACCAGTTTATTATGACTATATGAAACAACATAAGTATCGTTATTGTTATTAGTTACCGTAAATGCCTGTATTATAACAATTTATTTATTTGTTAGGAGTTATATAGCGTAGGTAAAATACTAAAATGTGAGCGGTTATTAGTAAGAGGGTGAAAGAGAGATCGGACAAGATCAGAGTAAGCCGTAACGGTCATAAAGAGCAGTTAATTAGAGCACAAATTTTAAGATCCCATGCATCACATGCTTTCTATACCATTGGCACGCCTAATTAAACCCCACACTCTCATGCATTATGAGTTATGACCCCTAATTTAAGCATAACATCCAAATTTTGTAACCAAAATATCGACTTATCATAGATTTGTGGTTCTAGTATTCATATTTTCCACGCAAGTTCACTCACACAGTCAAGCTGCCAATCTTGGAATATTGCTTACCTAATTGATTTATGGTCTAGATTCGACGATTATATATTTATTTGCGAATGGCCATCGATAATTAAGGATATATCGTATGTCTAATATCCCGTCATTAAAATTGCATGACGTGTGAAACCGACACAAATACTTATGTTTATTACCGTCTAACTATGTGGTGTTTAATTAATACGCCGGTTTTAAGAAAGTTCTGATATAAACGAGTCGTCTATATAAACTTTATCTAATTAGTTGCCATATACATTAAACATAAAATAGTCACTCATAATGATAAGAGATAAGTTCGGAAACTTGCCTGAATTTCAACAAGGACGTTAGAATAAGCATATGCAAAGGCAATGTTGCCAATAGCTTGAAAACACCTCCACACTTTCTCCATTGATGACATATTTGCTCCCACCGGTATTCCTGTCAATGATGTCTTTGCCATTCCTTCACCTATATAAATTATTAATTCGTACCACAGTCATATAATTATACGTACAATCTTTATCAATATTAATCATTCAAATCGACCTAATTATTTTGACTAACTTTTTCAAACTGATCAGCTAGACTGCTAGACTAAACTAAACTTAATAGATTGACCTTTTTCATTTTTTTTATTTTGGCTTTGGACAATATAAAATAAGAAAAACACTACATTAAGCGAAACATATAGCATGAAAATAGGACAGTCACAAGCTTAAGACGGGTTTTTGTACAAGTAGAAAAGGATAGAACGCAAAGGAATAGTATGTAGAATGGTCCAAAAGTAAAACAAGGGTAGTAAGTGGTACCAGCAACTTTGGCAACGGAGAGAGCAAAGCCAATGGAAGAATAAGCAAAGGACATAACAGCAGCAACAATGGATAGCCAAGATAACTCGTGAAAGTCAGGGATTTGACTTAACAATATTTGTACGCATGCAAATATTATCATGAATGGTGTGTTTGATGTGTAGCACTTTGCATGGTGCCCATTCTTGTGGAAACAGTTTGATCTCTTTATTGCCCTGTTCATTTTTTGTCCAACACAAAACATACAATCACTTTAGACCTGAATTACTCTATAAAATCGTTTTACACAAATCTCAAATAAAAATTGAAAACAAACACCAAAACGTTAACAAGTGATATTGAGTTTCAATCCTACTACTATTTATACTCATGTACAATCTTCAAAATAAAATGGATGGCTTTGAAATAACATTATCTTGTTATGTGCGACTCTATGAGTATGATGATACTAACTAAACTCAACGACTCTGGTGCACATTTTGTCGGTTTATCCGTACGTTACTTCGTATTAATTAATAGTCGTTTTACTAACGTCATGCATGATTATGATAACGAATATTATTTTGTCATTAGTAATCATTTTAACAATACGAGTGAAGGTTATTTCCAAGTAAAAAGTATAATTTTAATTTTTAATACATTAAATAGTCAACATAACTTTTAACGTTATTAGTAGTTGAGGTGAAAATGTAGCATAAAAGAAGGGGGGGACTTACACCATGCTAATAGAGGCAGTGATAGTGTAACCAACAGAAACGCCCACCAAATTAACGTATTGCGCAAGTCCACATAGCTGCACTTTGATGCCACCTGAATCACCAATTCATCAATAATAATCAATCTACTATTAATGCACCTTCCTCAATACTATTAATGCTGCTTACTCACACAACTAATCCAATTAAATGTACGTTTCCGTTTCCGTTTCCACATTGGACCTACTGTTTTGGAGACATATACAAATGACATGTGCTCCCATACACATCGTTGAATACCATCACATCATACCCCAAAATAAAAAAAGACTGCTAAATTTTATAAGACCGTTGTATAACACAGTTTATATAAAAACTAATTACTCGTAGTTCTTGGACCTATAATTTCTCATCTTTTTTAACGTGTATGGTGGAGCATTATTCTAATTTGATTTCAATTCTTTTACAATTTTGTTGCTGACTGGTTTTAAAAACAATAATGCGATTTGAATGAAGAATGAATCTAATAGAGAAAAGAAAACCCAATTTTCAAAATTTGATAAAACAATAATAGTTATATGTTACTCTATAGACCATGTAAGCGGGTTAGGAAACCATCGATTCTGCATCACACCGTTAAAAAACAGAGCCCAAACTCTTGTCTAAGATAGACAAATAAGGAATGCAAGTAATTGAGAAGAATAAATGAAATATAATTAAACAATTTGGTTAAATAAAAACACAAAAAGTATGAAAATAAATGAAGAGAAGTAATTAAGATTATAAGATACCTAAATGAGCTCTGACGACTTCCATGTAAGTATAGTTTCTCTTGCCAGTAACAGGGTCAGGAGCCCTATAACCATCGGCCAGAAAGGTGGATGTCATGTACGTTATCAATGAAAACGACACCAACACCGCCGGTCCGATAGCCCATCCTAGTTGGGCTATTGCCCATGCCAACGATAGTACTCCCGACCCTATCACCGCCGTTACTATGTGTGCACTCGCTGTCAACACCGTCCCTGTTATAAAATACAATTATTCAATACCCTCAGTCAGTGGTAAACCCAGAAAATTTTCTAGCAAAATTACTGTTTTTTCCGAATGACCTATGATGAAAATTGTCAACTTGACATCGGCAGACATTTATGAAACATGTTTATTTTTAGTTAATCAGTTAATCTTCTTTAAGAATGTTTTACGCTAATATAGCGTAAATTAGATTCTTTTTATCCGAAAATCATGATGATATTTATTTCCTTTTAGTTGATTTCGTGTCATGTTAAAACATTCTAATAGCATAGAAAAAACAAGTAACGGTTGTAAATTGTTTTTATTTGGTGTGAAGGGACTCAGAGGACAATTTTCATGCTAACGAGATTTAAAACCAGTTTATAAATCTCATCACTCATAACTTTACCAAGTTAATTAGTTGATAGTAACGGTAAAATAGGGTGACTTACCGGTACGTTTGGGACGACCATCATCGTCGAGATTTTTATGAAAATCATGAGGAACATCAGTTGGAAGAGTGCCACCTTGTTCCACATACATGATGTTATTATTATTATTGGTGGTGGTGTTGTTTTGTGACGGTGCCATAGTTTTCTCTATAGTATTTTTGGGGGAGTGAAGTTGAAATGTTTTTTAAGTGAGTATGGACGGAAGTAGGGGAGGTTATATATAGTTGTGGAAAACTGGAAATTGTAAGGGAGAAATGTGATGTAGGAAAGTTTGTAAATGTTTTTTAGGGGTTGGTGGGACCAACGGGAGACTGGTCTTATTTGTTGGTTTTAAAGTTAGGTTAGGTCGAGTCAGTTACGGATTTGCTGTAAGATCGTATCTGCAAAAATAATTAAGCGATATGTTTTGTGAGGTTAAAATCTTTGCAGAACGTGTTTTTCGTGTCGTGAAAAATTGAAAGATATAAGGCAAAATCGCAAAACCTATAATCATAAGAAATCAATAAACTTATCCGTAACGAAATGATAAAATAAAAGCCAAAAGATACGAGTATAAGCCGCCAAGTCATGCGGAGACAAATCGAGACTGTAACGGAAACATCTTACCAAAAATAGGACAAATGCTCGATATTATTTAGTTGATCGAAAATAAAAGCTAAGCTGGTCAAAGCAAAGTTTTTGGACGCATAAACTTTGATAAGTCGTAACTACGTTCTAAGATGTCAGAAAAACATGATTTTTTTCGTAAAAGCGATGAATTTGGCAAAAAAAATCGCGACTTTTCGATCTCGTACCTAAGAGATATGATCAGTCAAACGTTTTCTTGACAAAAGTATGGGTATTTAGGGAAAAGTGCAAACCTCAAGGGTACAATTAAAATATCCCTAAAATTAATTAAATGAATTTTGTACCTGAAAAATTTCTTTAAATTATGAAGAAATCAACAAGAGGCTAGAAGAATATCGTGTGTGACGAAAATATTGAAGAAATTGTAGAAATTGTAGTATTTTGCAAAGAATTGTTGGAATGAAAATTATTTATGTTGTGGAAATTTTTTTAATGTGTGTTTCTTACAACTAACACAGCTCCTTTTCTTAAGCCAACAACCCAGAGTCCTTGTTAATAATAATCCAGACGATTTAGTTAATTCTGTTCTTTTATCTAGTTAATTTACATGAATATTTGACACACCTTTTATTTAAAAGCTAAATACATATTATCTGTCATTCTTGGGCAATTGTCATTTGTGACGGAAGGTATCCGTCACTTTGAGAAGACGGGTACCAAATTGTGAGACAAAAGACCCATGAGAGGAGAGAGGAAAGCAAGTGGAGGGGTGCCCCCACCTTTTGCTTTATTCGTTTTGTGAGTGGCATTACCCGTCACAAATACCGACCCGTCACAAGGGAGACGCTTTGGTCATTCTTTTACTTACAAATTCCAAATCATACATACATAGATGTTAGACATACTCACATACATATAATGTAAGATTATCTTTTTCCTTTTCATTTAATTTTGAGTAATTCTCCTTTTTAAAATTTAACCATTTTGCAGGTTTTGCACGAATTAAGGAGGGGTATATTATTTTGAAATTTGAATAATACACATAAAAGCGAGTGTAATTTGACAAAGGTTGTTCTATCATGATGCTAATTCAAAACTCTATATCGATTTCATTACAAATTATCTAGGACCGTTTTACCGCATAAGACTATCATTTTACACATTTATTGATAGTGAATGTCAGAAACCAAATTTTAGTTGTCTATGTAATTTTTTTGGAAAAAAGAAAAGAATTTGGACTAAACTACTGAAAGCCTAGCTAATTACACATATAAGACCATCCCCAAGCAAGGTCAATTGCTTGGTCATGACCTTGCTTGGGTCATGCTAATTGTAATTAAGGGGGTATTAGAATTGACCCAAGGGAAGGAGAGTCACAAATTGACTCAAGTGGAAGCAAATTGACCTCTTAATTGACCCAATAAGTGTCACAATGTGGTTGGTTTACATCATTAAAAAAATAAAAAAACTGTTGGAAAGTGATAAATGATTGGGTTATTGACCTAGGTCGTGACTTTCTGCTTGGGAGGGTTTAAGTGGGTCAAGGTCAATAAGGGGAGATTAAGGCCTAATACGCAATTGACCCGATTAACTTGACTTGTTGCTTGGGGATGGTCTAATGACTCTGGTCAAAGAAGATTCCACGAAATGCCAAGTATTGCAAGTTATGGACAATTCATGAATCATGATCTTCAATATTTCAGCTTGAAGAATCACCTTTTTAAACATTTTTGCATAAGCATAACTTGTTCGTTTTTGCTTGTATTTCCATTTATACCTATTGAATTGATACATACAACTCATCATATAAAGTTCCACTATTATTTAGCTACAACCTAAGTACTTGCCAACGATACTAACTTTTAAGCCACTTTAGTTAACTAAAATTCAATTCTACATCGTCCAATTTGAGTCTAACCAATGTGTGACCATGGACGTTTCACATTTGTATATTCCGGTCTCACTCTAGCGTTATATATGTTAACATCACACATGTTTGCATAATTTAACATGATATTAGAGTCCATGGAAAAAAAAATTGGGTATGATGATTAACTGGGCAGTTACTCCCATCTAAGTGAAGCTTTGTTTACCTCTTATTTATTAGCCTAGATTGAGCTTGTTTGCAGTCGGAGAAAATCAATCTGTCGATAAATCCGGTCTGGTTTAAAGTGGGCTCACACATAAAGGAACGTGTGAAGAAGCTCATATGTATCCACATGTGAGTGTTTCGGATGGATAGAAGAGGAACTCCTTAATTTTATAAATCGGACTATCTCTCCTTCATTTGAGTGTGACTTAAACTTGTATGAATGACCTAACAATTAAACCTAAAATCACCTCTATCAACTTGTATTTTGGGACTTTTTCAAGAGCAATATTCTTATCTACTTCAACAAGGACTTCTTCTCTTTACCTTAAATGAAATGTTCTCGTCAATCGATATTTTGCAAATGTAGGCACTTGCTATAAAATAGAATCTTGTTGTAACTATCAATTGTTCACTTTGAGTCTAAAAGGAAATGCTTACTTTTTTTAATAGATAGAAATAGAAATAAATAATTATTGACCTAATTTCGATATATAATTCCATTTAAAAGTATCACATTAGGTTGAGATGGCATAACTCATTCAAGGAAATGGTTGACACAAGTCATAAAATTTAATTCGGTCGGATTAGGCCATGTTGAAGTCTTCTGTCAAGAATAATTCTATTGTATAAACCGGTCATAACTGGGTGGGCGGAGCCAATGACCTACCTAACCTTTTTAAAAGTAAGACATCATTTTGGGTCAATGGGTTATACTCCGTAATTCCGTATAAGATAGTTAGTTAATGCGTAATACGATTTCAACTCGTTAAAAATAATCTGTTTAGAGATAAATGAGTTAAATAAGTCGGGTTGAGCTATATATAGAAAAATAAAACGAGCCGAGTTAGAAGTTAAGTGAGGACAATTGACATGTTCAAGTATATGTTGGGTTTGCATTGAGATTTAAGAGGTTAATGACCCATCCACATTACCATAGACACAAATCCGATACGACCTCATCCGTTAAGTCTAGTATATAATTGTTAAGGCTAACTTTTGACACAAATTCTCACTTGTGACGGAATTATTCCGTCACAAGCTTGTAACCTCTCACAATGAGCAAGTAGGAGAGCAAGTGAAAGAGTAAGTGAGAGAGAGACTATGAAACGTCATAAGCTTGTGACGGTCACTTTCTATTTCACACAATTACATTGTAAACCGCGGATGCTAATACAAATATACAATTATATTAATGTTGGCATAGATGCCTCGTCGACAATATGATATGATGAAATATGTCTAAAATTTGAGACAAATCTCACCACCATAATATTTAGCTCACTAATTAGGCTAATGGTTTCGTGACACGTGTTCATTTTTTGTTTTGGAACTTGGTATACGAAATGCCACTGCTATCATACCGATCCCCTGAGGATTTCCCAGGTGTGGATACTTGATAGAGGACCATCATCATCTCACTTTAATTGGTACACTCCTTTTCAAATTATTGGACTAAATTAATCTCTTTTAAATTGTGGTTAGCTTGTCCCAACTTTTTTTAGTTGACGACGAGTATCTCCTACCGACAGTTGAAACAATCTCCTTTGAAGTACTGAAAGTAATTTAATGGGTTGACCCTTTTAAGTTTGGCTTTTTCATTCGCAAGAGTCAGAAATCGAACTCCCTAACCACTTGTTTAAGAAATGAGAGTTTTTACCACTCACACCAGCCAACTTATACTATAAAGGAGTTCTAACAAAATACATGGTATATTGGCTTCGCAAATTCTATTACCATGTTTAAAATGAAACTATACCAACTTTCAAAAATTTGTCCTCTTATACAGTGTATGGATTTATAATTATATCCAACCAAGCATAATTTAGTCACGAGACTAAGGACCTCTTTTTTATACGGAGTACTATGCAATACAATAATGTATGTTGATTAGACCTGAAAAAATTCTCGATTCGATTGACCTAATCTGAAAGACTGGCCCGAATTGGACCCGAACTACAACCCCCCAATGTGACCCGAAACTCGATTTACCCGACTTGAACATGACCGGAGTTTTGTTGACCCAACCCGATACCACAAGACCCGAAAATGATCCGACAAAACATAACTCTAAATGTCTAATTGAACAAAAAACTTGAAATGACTAATTTAAAACACACTTTATATTATTTACGGTGAAATAAAGAATTAATCATCAACTTAAATTAAAAATAGGTAATAATACTAAACATGCGTTTTTTTACTCTTAATCATTGACCCAAAATGACTAGAACCCGAAAGAACCCGACCCATTTGACCCGAAAATGACCCGGCCAACATATCAAAACATAACCGAAACTCGAAATGACCCGACCAACCTAAATTAACCCGAAAATGTGACACAACAAACTGACCCGACCCGAACTGGCTCAACCCAGACCCGATTAGACCGACCCATTTGCCAAAAATAACGTTGACTACATAAACTTCCGCAAATTGTTGTGTAAGACCTAGTTTTGGTAAGACTAGCCAAACAAAACTACTTATAAAAATATAAAATAATACTCCCTCCACACACTTATGTTCTTCCATTTCTCTAATATATATATATATA
>VHZZ01007191.1:15555-37137 GCA_009801015.1 Silene noctiflora | reverse complement strand
TTAAATCAACTAGTAGTGCAATTAGCTCCTTGTGGTTCGACCCTTAAAAGTGCAACGAAGCTCGTACACTTGCGAGGTTTTAAAACTACACATCACCGAGCTTGAAGGATTCATCCCTATGTTACTGGATTCGGGATTCGGACCCATGAACCACGAACTGGGGTCGTTCGCGGCTTGGTTCGCCGGAATTCGCGGACCAAATCAGTCAGACCCACGAACTTTGTCGCCAGGATAAGTCGCCGGAGAGATAAGAACCCATAGCTTGGTCGCCGGAGAAGAACTAATATAGTGGGCTTGGAGGTTTGGAGGGAAGAGGGAAGATGGGGAGGCGTAAATATTTTGGTGGCTGAGAATAAGGGGAATAGAAGAGGGTGGGGTAGGTAGGGTTTAATAAAAGGAGATGGTAGGTCACTCTCCCACTTAGTGTTTTTGTTTATTTATTAATAAAAAGGGCAGTTTGGTAACATATTTTATAGCACTTGCATAATTATATATTATTTTTTGTACAAAGCACTTTGTTTGACTTTTCCCTAGTGGTAGACTACCACTGCTACATTACACTTCCCAAACACATAAAAAAACGAGATTATTTATGTATTTCTATTTTCAATAGATAATAATTTTTTTTCAAAATAAAAACAAATATTTGTATTAATATGTTTTTATCCCTTAAAATAATAGATTAATTATATGCACCTCGAACCCAGTTCACTATATAAAGTGAACTACGAACTACGGACCCGGATTCGAACCGGACCGAACCACGAACTATGTAACCTAGATTCATCCCTTAAGCTCCAAGAGATGACTTGGCAAGGTTTGGGCACCAGTATTAATGTTTGACGTTTGACGGATTCAAGCGAACACAGATCAGTTACGAGTTGCGGATTGTCTTTACTCTTTAGCTGCTATTGTTTATTAGCTTTTCTTTTGCTTTGGATATTCAAGGACGTATAAGATCATTACTTGATCAATTTTCTCTCATGAAGGCTTTGTAATTCCTCTTATCATTCATTAATTAAGTATTTTGCTAAAATTATGTTTTATTTTATTTGTTTGTACATTAAGCGAAATGATACGTATTAGCGAATTATGCTATTTTAATACGCTCATCGTATCGAATACGCTCAATGGAGCGAATCGCGAATTCGTATTACGAATCCGTATAAAGCGTATTACGTATTCGGCAACCCTGCTCGCAGTAGTGACTTTCAATGTCTCGTCGAGCGCACTCGCCCGGAAGAATTGTTCCATTGTCGAAGAGGAAGTTATCAACTCGCCCTCGCCCCACTACACTTAGAGGTGCCGGCGGCTTCACCTTAGGAGTTCCAGCAAAATTCCCGTGCGGCTAGTTTCATCAAGGTATTACACATGTTCTCGACAATCTCTCGTGGACGTAGCCCATCTCTTCCGCGAACTCACGCGGGATCATTGCCTCTACGGCTTCAAAGCGAGCCTTATGCCCCTTTACTGTCTCGGTTACGGCTTCAAAGCGAGCCTCATACCCCTTTACCGTCTTATCTACGGCTTGATGAGTCCTCCCAAGACTCATCGTGAGTTCTTCCAACGAAGGAATTTTCTCATCAAACAATTTCTCTAGGGCCGACACCCTCGCCCTAGTTTCTCCTTTAGTTCTCATCGTTTCTACGATCTTACCCGTCATCGTAAACAGCAGCCCGTCGTGAAGACCCGGCTCTATACCAAGTGTCACGGTCCGGTACTTTGAGCCAGAACGTGGCGCTCACCCTTGTCTAAACTCACGACAAAGAATGCAAGCTAGAGCGTTAAGCACTAGTGAGGGATCGCCACTAGTGTATTCATAATCGGTCTCGATTTGCGTGTGTCGAGATCCTAGTCTCGATCATCAACGGTTGACACACATGCTTGTTAGTAAGAATTAAGGCAACAATGCATTAGAATGCAAGCAACGAGTAAATAAGAAAGCTTTTGGATGGGAAGCAGATTGATTGACTAGTACCTCCCATAACTAGTCTTGTACCATGAAACATTGAATGTGCAGAATAGCGATACGTTTTCTAAATGCCTAAAAACGTATCTTAAACTAAACGACGACATCCAGATTCGACAAGCAGAAAGTAATCTTGGAGTACTACATGAACATAAAAAACGGAAATGAAAATACATAAGTGAATAATAAAATCTAAGGGTTCGAAGTGAACGGAACACGCGGGCAATTTCAGGGATTATTGAGGCTAAAATTGCGACTAACATGCGACTCCCTACACAATTGGGCTAAGGTAGGGTGAAAAAGGGATTGGCGCAAGCACCATTTTGGAAAGTGGAGTTTGCAGAATAGTTGCCGACTCTACTAATTCCAACAATAGAGAACAACCCTTGGTGAAATCATCTAAAACTTTGGAATACAAATATGCATTAGACACCCAAACTAGTCTGAAATGGTACAATCCAAATGAGACACTTCAAATGAACAAAAAAAAAATCAAATTTTGCTACTTGCGACGCCTTTTTTCTTCCCCTTTATGATGTAGAAGGGATGTTGCACGGCTTTTATTTTTCTTCTCTTTTCATTTTGATAAACCTCATTTGATTCAAAATTTAGCCAAATTATTCATTTCACTCATGAGACACTAAGCACTTTTACACCAAATTTGAAGGTTCCAAACAACTTTCATACAAAAAAACTACTACCATCGATTACTGACCGAAGGTGAGTCGTTTTTGACTTTTTGGGATGTAGCTAGTCAATGTTGGGTAGTCAAAGAATGGGCTTAAGGCTCAAAGTGGTTAGCAGCAAGGGACCTAGATGAAAGGGTATAAAGCAAGCTAATAACCTCAGGTTAGATTAAGTGCATATAAATTGCCTCCAAACATGTACATATAAATAAGGAGATAAGCATTTCTACGGCAAATAAGCACCGGACGCCACACTTGTGCTGTGGTGATGAAACCCCGTAACGTAAGGAGACTTGCTAACAACCTAAATGGGGCCGGTTATAGATGGGCCGGCCCATAGGAGGCTCTAAACCTCACCATTTTCACCGTTTTAGTAGTTGTATCGGTACTTGGTCAAATATAGGTTCGGTTATTAGGCCTCACAAGGCTCAATAAAATTGCTTATTTTCCCGGGTGTCTAACAAAAATGCCACACTTCAAATTATCTAGAGTGGAAAGGCATGGTTAGAACAACTATCATCATGGATGATCATTTTTCTTTTTCATTTTCAAGCCTTTCAAAAAGTGTTCCAAATTTTTGGATTTTCAAAATTTTCAAAAGCAATTAAGTTACTCTTCACACTTCACTAACTTCCGTGTAGCGTGTCAGACACGTGTCGATGTCCGACACGACACGACATTTCGACACGTCAATTTAGACCACAAAATAGGATAATTCACTCAAAATATCCCAACTATAGACTACGTGTCATAACAATTATCTTAATGCAACTAAACTATCCGAACACCACATAAGCACACATATCCACCAAGTTCCTAAAATTATTAGATATTCTTATTAAGTGTTAGTAACATTAAATCTAATATTTTCTACTAATATTCAAGGGTAATCCTAAACTATATCTAGTTAATATATTTAGGATTTTTGGGTGAAGTTCTTGGGTGCAACTCAAAAGAGGACTCTTATTTTGGTGTCTTAGGGTTCTTGGAGGATCTTGCCAAGCTTTGTACAAATTCCAATTAGACAATAGATGTTGTTGTACTTATTTTTCCATAAGCATTGTAAGAAAATTTCTACTCTTTTCTTTTATGCCTTTATATTTGCTTGCATGCTACATAGATCCATAAATCACTAAATTAGAATATTTTTTTTTGGCCATTTTTGCCATTTTTTTGGTTCCTAGAAATGTTCCATAATATACAAAAAATTTATTTCAAATTTTTATAATGGTTATAATTATTTTTGATTTATTTCATAATTGTTATGATAAAACCGATATAATTAGCAAATAATATCAATTCAAACTAATTAATTATCAACAAATTAGTGGGCACTAATTTTTTAGTTCTAAAACAGTTTAGACAATTAGTTTGAGCTTAAATGTGATTTAAGTGTTGATTATTGATTTTTAATAGTTAAAAATCGATAAATTCCACAAAACCGAGCTAGATACTTATGATTGTGCTAAGGGGGTGATTTTGGCATGAAATTTACAGCATTTTATTTAGCATTTTATTGTTGAATGAATGAATGTCATTTATTTAAATTCTTTATGCAATTTGTACCTAGTATGGCCTAGTTTATTTATAATCGTTATTACCCGTAACGAAAGGGGACAACGGCTCGTTTGTAATTTAATTGTGATCTCGTATCGCCGGTTTATAATTATTACTAGTTTTATTTTATTAGATCAAATGTATAATAGGTATTGATATGTATTCAGTTGTAATATTTGTAATTTATTATAATGAAGACAGGTGGTTTCTCGAGTCGGTGTCATTTTTGGAAGGAGTTCCATATCCCACAAGACGGTGCTATCTTTGGAAGGTGTTCCAATGAAGAGGCAAGGGACCAAGGAGTTGGTTTCCGAATTTGTAATTATCTAGTTATTTAGATTAGCTAGGTGGCCATACTAGGATTTTTTTTTTTTTCCATGTTTATATTTTGCTTGCCCTTCATGCCAAAATAGCCGCACATGCATTTATTTTATTTGCAATTGTCAATTCATGGTTATTCAAAATTCGCCAACTTAGTTCACCTATAGGGAATTAATAACTAAATTGACAAGATCTCTCACATAATTAAAATTGAGATTAGCCTTACCAATTAGTAACACCTATGAATCCCTCGTTCATTAGGAGGCACGCTCGCCCAAGCGAGGTGTTTTTCCTTTTTAAAACTTGGGTAAGTAGGGTGATAAGGGTTATCACTTGCCAAAGTTGGTTAGACTCAACGGGATAAAAAGACGGTCTTGTATTCCGGGGCTAGGAGATGAGTTTATTAGAAATCCGTCGACCGAGAGTTCTATTGTAGAATTCGTAAGTGTTGACTTACCAAATTTACATTAAGGTGGAATGTTTCACCCAAGCGATGCCCATTTTTATCTAAAGACGGATCTCGGAATCATTTATATAATTTCGTGAGGGGTCATTACGAACCTAAGCCACGAGTCTTTTCCAAGTTAAGTGGTGGAAGAAGGCATCTTGTTATTACCCTAAGACGACATTTCTCATTGAAACGTTAAACTTGAGCGCTTAGATAAAGAAAGAGGGTTACTTTTTTAAAATGCTTCCTAATTTGAATTGCATATTCTTAATGATTGGTTGCTTTGAATTTTTGTGCAAGACCTCACTTGCCTTGCGAGTTTTGATTTTCCCTCATAAGCAAAACTACGTGAGTTCAAAGGGCGTTAGAGCACTAAAACTCAATTCGGATATTATTAGTTAGAATAAGAAGTGGTGGTGTTTATAGTGTGCACCCACTTTGATAGATTTAGCTTACTCGACGACGAGTAAGGCAAGTGTGAGGAGATTTTGATAGATTTAGCTTACTCGACGACGAGTAAGGCAAGTGTGAGGAGATTTGATATGTGACTATTTTGTAGTATTTTACCGTTCATTTCACGCCTTACCGCATATCATTTCTGCTCTTTTGAGCGATTTTTGCTACTAATTGTTTCCTTTTAGTTTATTTGGCTCTATATAACGTTTTGTAGGAGAAAAGAAAGCAAACGAGGCGAAATCTATGCATATAAGAGCCATTTGGATGGAGCAAGGTCTTGGGCATGAAATTCAAGCTTAGAATCGGTCTCCTCTCACTTACCCTTTGCATGAGCTCTGAAGACACCTTGACCCTTAAAGAGAAGTTATGAAGCAAGTAGAGTCGGTCCGTAGCCATCCCTAAGGGACAATGACCGGTATGGAAGAAGGGAAGCAAGAAATAAATGCTGGAAGCCGTCTCTAATGGGGACCAATTCATTCCACCGGGACAGCCTGTACACGTAGCGGCCGGGACCATTTCGTCTCTCGGGAAAGGTCCATTTCGCTCCTTTTTCTTCCGGTTCACCTCTATTTGTTTTGGAAACACTTTATATACCCCCACTTTGTAATGTTTGAGGCACAAAACCCTAGATCTAGTTTTCTCATTTACAAGTTTAAACTTCCTTAATCTTTCCTTAATCCTCTCATAATTAGCCTTTAATTTCTCTAAAATTAGCCTAGTTTTAGATCGAGTTTTGGGTTGTAAGAAGATTCAAGTGATTCCTTTTTCTAAGCAATCCAACAAGTTTCATACTTGGCACTCTAGTTAGTTATATAATTTCTCTCCCTTGTTAAATTGTTCTCACTTGTCATTTCATTTTAGTTTTGCCAATTAATTTAGGTTGTTGGAAATCATCTTGTTTGTTGTTAGTATAGATTAAATCTCTCTCTTGTTTACTTGTTCATGCTTTTGAGTTTAGTTTATCTAGTAAAGTTTGAATCTTTAGCTTACTTGTTAAAGACTCTTTTTTTTTCACTTGATCCCCTACAAGGCTACAATCTTATATTAATTAGTCATTCATCTTCATTAGTCTTAAAATTGCATGTTAATTAGTAAAAATTTAAACTTTGCCATGTCTAATGTTAAAGTCGTAACTTTGTCACTTGTTTAAGTTTAATCAACATGACTAGTGAGTCGTCCCTTAACTAGGGTGCGATTAGACCCCAATATGACTAATTAACCTAATTAGTTCCATTTAATTAGTTGTTGAGAGGAATTTTTTGGGGTTTACCAAAGGGATTAGCTTGTTAATGTTCTAATTGGGATTTTGGTTAATTGTTAACCCTTGTCTATCAATGGGCGTTGATTAGGTCTATAGTTGACCACCCATTTAGAATACTTGTCGATTTGGGTCGAACCCGGGAGGGGGAACTCAAAGAGGGTGCCTTTGGGAACCGGCTTGAACTTCACCTTTGGGGAAAAGGTTGGGAAGACTGGGAATCTATCGTATGCTTAGTGATTCCTAGCAATACTCTAATACTTTGGGGATAGCGCTCGTTCTCGGGTCCTAAAATATCGTATAGGAGAGTCCGACTCACGAACTCGGGAGGAACCTGGGAGGGAGGTGAGTCGGGGTTACTAGTACCCACGTATAAACCCGGAAGGGGAGACATTTGGCGAATTAGAGGCGTTTTTCCCTAGCTTATTTACCCCAAGACAACTAATTGACGAAACTTAGACGGTAATTATGAATGTTGGTAGTTTAATCGTGCCCTAGGTTTTTAATTAATTGAGTAAAACCGTATTAATTTAGCTTGTTATTATTTTTAGCAAATTGCATTAGTTAATTTAGATTACTTGTCATTTAGCTTAGTTTAATTAGATAATCAATCACCCAATTATTATTGTCGGACTTAACTAAACATTAGAATATAAACGATTGGTAGTCACCTTGCTCCTTGTGGTTCGACCCTCATCTAGTGCAACGATTATCATTCACTTGCGAGGTAATTAGAACTACACCAATATATGCTGTGATGAAAGGGATATGAATAAGCACAGATTTTCCTATGAAAGCTTCTTATAATGTTGACTGTCAAAAATTATTCACCACATATAGAGCCATAAGGAGGCTATTGATTGACTTCAACTTCCCTCAAGGCTCCTTTACATAATTCTCATAGGTGCTTAATACTGCATTTTAATGTCCGGAGAAAACTAAAATAGTTCAAACTAGCCAAATTGTGAAGCATCAGACTCGATGCATACAAGAAAGGCGCTAAAAAAGCGAATTTAAGATTGTCTTTTCAGGTAGCCAGAGGAGTATAACTACAGCAAGTATTTCCAATCACAAAGAAACATAAATGGTAGGATTCACATGGGAGCGATTACTATTCTTGTTATGACAATGCCAATAAACACTGTTGGAAAGAATGAAATGTAGAACTATATGGAGTTGGCTAACTTGAACTGGCATAGTTAACCATTGCTTGGAAAGGCAGACCAAATGAAAAGCTAGAAACACGGAGAGAAATTTAGAAATGTGACTAGCTTGGAACTAACTTAGAAGCTACTTCGTTACAGAGGTAGAGCATTGTTTTTAGTAGCAAAATATGATCCATAAAGTTGCTATTGCCTACGTTGCATCAGGATATTTTGGAAACCTTGAATGCATCTCATAGGCTGTTTTGCGGCCTTACTTTTGGCTTTATTCTTAATGATTCTACCTGAACAAATAGTCAATTTAGACCTTACACTCAAATAACTATCTGCAAACCTACCAATATATAGCACTAAAGCCTTGCTTCTAGGAAAAAAAACTGCCACGGCACCACTTTTAAGGCCTTTTGATGAATAATCACAAGCTCCGTAAAACCCAGATATTAGCACGTCAACACAATAAATTCCCTGACACGGTACTATGCCATAGACAGGAGCTTCAAAGCATTGGACATAAACTAGTGTCACCATGCAAGTAATTTTAAGAACACTGCCAATAAGTGACGCATTAACCAAGCGCCTAAAGGTCTATGTCCATCATAAGAAACACCTTGACTTATGTAACTCCAAAGCAATATAGAAATAACACGTAAAGATAAGTCTTGGTCTTACTTGTTGAAAATTTGAGACCAAAATCTGTAAACGAGAACAGTTGACAAATGGTAAATGAAGGAAAGGAAGGAGAACGAACTACCTGCAAGGCTATTAGGGTTGTCTCCTGACCACTGAATAACCAAGCAATTGCTGCTGAAGTGAAACCTGAAATAAGCATTAAGCATTATCATGCAAGTTAAGTAAAGGCTACATCCACAAGACCAGAAAAACACGGGACTAATGCATCGGGTATCAGTGGAAAGCTTTTACTACTTAAAACATACTCATTTCAACAGAACTATAAACCTTATACATTACCAGAAGAGCTCAGTACAAAAAAAACAAGATGCAATATGCTATGTACCTCTTACCAAAATATGGGGCAATTAACCCAGCAACAGCATATGCAGCAGCCGGTTTTCCGAGTTTTTCCTCCAAGTCAGGTGAAGTAGCCTTTCACAAATTAGAAGAAATGAAGAAGGAGATTACATCAGACAGACCCATTTAGAAACATAATTCCTATACTTTTTCTGTTCCATTTGATTGTATACGCTTTTCAAAATCCCCCTCACATATTTTGAAAAACGTATACAATCAAATGGAACAGAGGAAGTAGAAAATAAAATTTATTTACTGAACTCGAGTCACAAAGTGAAGACCATATCAACTTCTAACTTCCCTGTTTCAAAGTGTCTTGTGGTATATAAATGATACCACATCCATCTCAATTTAATCTCGTTATTTGACTTACTGGTCAACCCGATGTCAACTTTGACCATCAATTTCTTCAAACCTAAGTAGATATATAACTTAAAATATGTCATGTTCATTTACATAAACATCTATGTCCATATCATCATTTTAAACAACTAGAAAGGGTATGGACCACACTCATTAGGAGAAGAGTCCACTTCACAAACCAAATTAGGTTTCAGCCTAAAGACAATCAGCAATAGTAGTCTCTTAGTGTATAAAGTGATTCATTTTCTCCACTTACTAACTTGTAGGCAAACATATCACAGAAGGAGCTCTTCAACACCGGTCACATGTGAGACCATAAGAAATTTGCAGTGACAATTAGTAACCCTAACAGCTGCAATCCAGTAGCATCGATGATCTAGTTTAAATCTTCAACACACACCCTCACATGTGATATCCATAACAAACGCCCTCCTGCAGTAGCAAAAGTAGCCTAGTTTAACTTCATCAAACCCCTGTTGAATTCATGGGGTCTCGCACAACAAGTTGAGTGAGACACAGAGTATCGGCCTTGTCCACAAGCCCAATAGGGTTACTCATACTTGGTGGATCCTTTATGGTAAAAAGGGACTACGAACCTAGAGGAATACCATTGAACAAAAAATTACGACATACTATGATAAAGTGTGAGATTAAAGAGGAAGATTTTGTACATCTAAAACCTTCTTAGACCATGATTTTTGCTTGATATCCAACAGGTTCATCCCAGCACCATCTGTTTCATCAATGCAAGAATAACCTCCTACAAGTAGAGACGCCATGAATGAGCTCACAAGGGATATCCTCTCAGTATTTTTATATACTTCAGGTTGTGTCTCAAATATCCTCCTTATTTGAGGGCCTGTATATCGTTCATGGGCACGAGAACCAGTAAGACGAGACAGTTCCAGTGCCCCTCCAACAGCCTCTTCAATCTTCTTGCATTGTTCAGTAGTACTACTATCCATCCAAATAGGTGATTCTTTTATCGAAAACGCCTCCATCAATTGCTCAACTAATTGCTTCTTAGGATCCAATGATGATAGTATTACCGAGCTGCCATTTTTCCAATACACACTACCGTGCTGCTGGGCACTTCCTGAGACCGCTGCAACCTTTCCAAAATCAATCTTCCTCGACAACTTTAGAAGCATCATATCAAAAGCTTCAACCCACATTAGAGTAGGTGAAACAATCCTCCCATTAACAGTAGGATCTCTATACACTCCATCTTTAGTCTTGTAATGAGGCAAACTGGAATCAAAATGAATCAACTCCGTCTCAACAATGTTCAGGTTGGAGTCCAAAATTGTAGCCTTCAACGATCTAAAACCATCAACACATTATAGAATATTTAGTCTGTAATCTAACACACTTTCCTGAAAAGTATTCATAACTTGTATAAAATGGTCTTACACGTGACACAAACCCCTTCCCTATAATTAAACAATAAACACATAGACATACACAGACACTCTCACTTATAGGGATGTCATTGGGGCGGGTAAATGGGCACCCACAAGGTATGCGTTTTTAGTTGGCGGGTGCCGGTGTGGGTACCGGATACTCTTCCCCCGCATCCACCCTGCCCCAATCTTATCTATCACGAGTGAAACTAGCCCATTAACTCTGATTAAACGAGGTTTAGATACATGTGAGACCGTCTCATACAAGACTTATAAGTGTGGTAATCATTCACATATCACATTTCTGGGAGCAACAAAGCAGGATGAGAGTAAAGAAAGGCCACATTTATCAAGTGGGTAGTCGTTAATTACCTTAATTTTACGGTCAATTTTAATTATTGAATCAAAAACACAAATTATCAAATTTACTAAAATTAATGGAAAAAGAATAAGAGGGAACTCAGAACTGACTGTGTAGAAGTATCGAAACCGAGGAAGAGAGAGTCCTGAGGAAGAGGACAGTTCGCCATTGAACAAGAACAGCCGTCTCCAGTCTTCAATCGTCACTCTTCAGTCATCACTGTCGTTTATACGTCAAAGTTTAAATACTTGTCTTGGATTTTTAGAGATACCGAAAGTTAATTCAACTAGAGCTCTCTTATTTCAAGTTAGGATTCAATTCTCACACGCGTGCACTAATTTGAAAAATAAACGAAAAATTTTAGATTTAGAAAAATCAAGTATGGTTTAGTTGATCAAGAAACTAGAATTACGTGAACTATCTTTTCACTAACATTGTTTATAAGAAAAATAATTTTGTCTTGTAAAAAAGGAAAAAAAATTATTACGATTAAAGATTTGAGTATAATTTGTCATTTTCGCATGTAAAAAATGAGTTCGTTTCCCTTAAGACGAGTGATTTTGGTCTAAAACAATAAGAAGGGATTTTGAAACCATTTTACAGTTAAATGTGACTCATTTTATAATCAAATTTTTCCGGCTTTGCAAATTTTACCATAAAATAATCATAAAACATGGTCTTATTTATTTAAAGACGAAATTGACCGTCCTAAACAAGAATATCCATATAGCAATTCACTTTATATTTTACATCTCTTTATCCCTAGTATGATTTGTCATGTTTCGTAGGTAGGAGATGTCCTTTAGTAATTCACCTTGTATTTTACATCTCTTCTCTGAGCTTTTACATGATACTTAGTAAATGTTTAATTGTTTATCCACACCTCATCTTCACAATCTTTTGCACATTTTTGTACGAGTCTCTCTCTCTAATCTCTAATACTGGAAAAAGAAACCACTTAACAAATCTAATAGGCAAAGCTACAGTCATTTTTTGCCCTGGCTTTGATTTTTGCCAATTAAAATCATCAAATTAGAAAAGCCAGACTACTGTAGTCTGTAACCATTCAAATGGATTTCTAACCGGACCACTCATTTTTATCTTTCAAAACGGGCTGCGTAGAATAGAACTCTATGGATATGGCTTACTTGTCAAGTATAATGACAAATTATAACGGAAGGGACACTGGACCGGATACTAGTACCACAGATAATGTCAAACACGGTCATTCTGACAAAATTCTGTTGCTCACAACATAACACAGATTTTAGGCAGTTTGGTTTACTAGACCAGATCAAGACAACTTCATACATCAACCAAAAACATTGATGATACTACCAAAAACAAATTACCAGACAGTTGAACAAATAAAACAGAATTCATAGTGCCCGAGAAAACAAATCTAGTACTACCACACTACTTTGGGTTGTCACACAGGACCCACATCACTCTTCGTAATCATCATCTTCGTCCTCCACACCCTCAGCACCGACCTCCTCATAATCCTTCTCCAGAGCAGCAAGATCTTCACGGGCTTCTGAAAACTCTCCTTCCTCCATACCCTCACCCACATACCAATGAACGAAAGCACGCTTGGAATACATGAGATCAAACTTACCATCAATCCTAGCGAAGACTTCAGCCACACTTGTCGAGTTAGAAATCATGCTTACTGCCCTTTGCACCTTTGCAAGATCCCCACCGGGGACCATAGTGGGTGGCTGGTAGTTGATACCACACTTGAAACCTGTGGGGCACCAATCAACAAACTGGATGGTTCTCTTGGTCTTGATGGATGACACGGCAGCGTTCACGTCCTTGGGTACGACATCACCACGGTACATGAGGCAGCAGGCCATGTACTTTCCGTGCCTTGGGTCACACTTGGCCATCATGGAAGATGGCTCAAAGGCTGTGTTGGTGATCTCGGCCACTGAGAGCTGTTCATGATATGCCTTCTCTGCTGATATGACAGGGGCAAAAGAGGAAAGCATAAAATGGATCCTTGGGTATGGCACAAGATTGGTTTGAAATTCAGTCACATCAACGTTCAATGCCCCGTCAAACCTCAAAGAAGTGGTGAGGGAAGAGATAACCTGCAACATATAGAGACGGGGATTATACTATCAGTCTCCAGAAGCCAAGACAACAATCCCACCCGTGTTACTTGGATGCTGGTACACATCAGAGACATGAGTCCATTTGTGAGTTACGACTAACGAGAATTGTCCTTGAATGTGGATTCGAGTCACACATCTCCAAAACAAAATATATCATTAAACAGACATGTATGAAGAATCAACTAGGACAAATCCTCCTTTTTGTCATCATGCAAACCTCCCTATCTGGCTCTTCTAGGAGAAATATCGCACCGGTAAGGTTGTGTAGATATTCCATACCCATAAGTAAATTTAATATTCTTATCATGACACCGCACTAAAACAGAATCCAACTAGAAATAGATTTATTCCTATCACTAGCAATAGCTGAACCAGAGAAAAAAATGAATTAATAAGTTTCTGACGGCATACCTGCGAAATAAGACGATTGAGATTGGTGTAAGAGGGGCGTTCAATGTCAAGGGAACGGCGACAGATGTCATATATGGCCTCATTGTCAAGCAGCACAGAAACATCAGTGTGCTCAAGCAGAGAATGTGTTGAGAGGACACTGTTGTACGGTTCAACCACAGAGGTAGAAACTTGAGGTGATGGGTAGATGGTGAAACCCAGCTTAGATTTCTTACCATAGTCCACAGAGAGACGCTCCAGCAGGAGTGACCCTAGACCAGACCCAGTCCCACCACCTACAGCGTTGAAAACAAGGAATCCTTGCAGACCCGTGCAGTTGTCGGCAAGTTTCCTGATACGGTCCAGGCAAAGATCAACAATCTCTTTCCCAACTGCCACATCAAAGATACATCATTAGAATAAAAGCATACAGAAATAACTGTAAATCTACAGATCTATAAAAAAACATTCAACGAACTTTTTTTTGCTAAATTAACAGACTCAATTTGTTCTGTAGACACTATCAACAGACGCTTTCAACTTTCACCTTTACCGAAAAGGTGAAAATAAAGACATTTTTACATAGATCTACCAAAGGATAGAAATTGGATGTCAACAGAAAACCAACTAGTAACAAACTTCATTTTAGCTGTCAACCCAACAAGTAAGACGGAAAAAGTTATTCTCCACTTCTAAAAATTATCACGGTATTCTAATATATTTATAAGCCTCAGGATTATCATAATCTAATATCAGTAAATGTTATTGGAGCTACTATAAATAGCTACAAAAGTTAGAGCATCAAAGAGAGGGAGGTCTACTTGTGTAATGGCCACGAGCAAAATTATTAGCAGCATCTTCTTTTCCACTGATCAACTGCTCAGGGTGAAAGAGCTGGCGATATGTGCCAGTCCGGACTTCATCAATAACAGTGGGTTCCAGATCAACAAAAATAGCACGAGGAACGTGTTTCCCAGATCCGGTCTCACTGAAGAAAGTGTTGAAAGCATCATCACCACCATTCACTGTTGTATCACTTGGCATCCGTCCATCAGGCTGCAAAAAGAACCTAATAAAATTAGTAAACTGCAGACTACAATTTTGTTATTCATTTCAAACAGGTATTCTGATAGGCCAAAACCACCCAATTACACACCGACTAACATTCAATCATGGGATACATATTTAGTAACTCTAGCTTAGCTCTAAAATTAACTAAAAATAATAAGAAATCGACAACAGGTATTAACATCAAATACTTTATCATCCATCGGCATGAATTACACAGCACAAAAATGACATTAAACGTTTTACATTAACCAATATTCATCATTTAATTTATCAATCATAGTCGACAGCAGAAAGTCAGAAACAGTCAATCTTGGTCAAAACATCACCAACATTTCAACACATTTCATATTATCGGAGAAGAAACACTAAATTAACTCAAGATCGCATACATTGATAACTATTTGCCTAGCAATAAATCTTAGAAGTACAACAGCAACAAAATATAACCTAGCATCGAACAACGCTGCAGGAGGCTAATCTCCAGCACCAAGACAACCACGACAAATCAATAAATCGAAGTGTCTACATTTCCAATACATTAATATCCTTTTATCAACCAAAAGCGCTTCGTAAACACTACGCGGTAGCGTAGAACACAGATCTCATGGATCAAATCAACTACAATTCCTAGAAGACAAAATACATCAACATTTTTCACCAAATCAAACATAAAATCAACAAATCCAACAACGAACTTAAAAACAGAGCAAATACGTCCACAACACCAAATTAAACAATCAATCATCGTCAAACAGGAACTTAAAACCATAGATCTGATTGTAAATCAAACTAAATACAAGCACAAACTTGAACTAATTCATCACAAAAAAAAAAAAAAAAAAAAAAAAAAGAAGAATCGTAGATAGACCTGAATGCCATGTTCGAGACAGTAAAGCTCCCAGCAAGAGTTTCCGACTTGAATACCAGCTTGACCAATGTGAATCGAAATGCACTCCCTCATTGTTCCTTGATTTTTGATTCGAATTCAAAAAAATTGAGAAAAATGAGGAAACCCTAAAATAGAGAGATTGGGGAAAAGTTTAAGAATGGCGAGCGTTTATGAAGACGCCCTCCAAAATTTGCAGTGCAGTGTGACTGAGTGAGTGAGTTTTGATTTTCTTTTTCCTTTTTTTAGGTTAGACCGTGGTTTTGTTTATATAATGGGAGGTTTTTTTCATTTTTTTGAATTTTGAATTTAGCCTGGTGGCTTCGACTTTGTCGGCGGATTCTATTCTCCTACTTTGATAAAACTTTTTTTTTTTCACCCATTTTCATCTATGACGGACATTTTATGTCAATCTATAACGACCAGATACATACTAAATTACATGACAAGTTTTTAAAAAATATCGACATTATTGTCTTTATTACCACCGTGTAAAGTATTTGATCCGTTTTAAGATTCAAAACGGATACTCCGCCTTCAAATTAACTTACTATTTTCTTAAATGCCCTGCAAATTACTAATGTCATCCAAGTAAAATACATCATATTCTCTTTGACTTAATATCGTCATTTTGATTTTAAGAAAATCGATTCATTTTATGGCGATTAGTTTAACGTTGTTTCAGCTCGTAATTCATCTTTTGAATTTAGAAAAATCGATTAGTTTAAGATTTTTCAATTTCTATATAAGATTTTTATGCAATGGACTCACGTTCAAGCTTTGCTTTCCTAATTAGCCTAGGAAAGTGTTGAGTAGCCCATTTCATTCAAGCTGTGTGCTCAGATTGGGCTTTGTTCAAATTTAACCCATATCTCCAGATTAACATGTCTGCAATAGTTCCAGCTGCGAAGGAAATGATTAACTTCCATATTTTCACTGGTTTTGCGTGTTGGGCCAAATTAGGCTTTCAGTCTTGTTTAACTCGCAGAAATTTAAATCAATAATCGGGAGTTCTGGACAACCTAAGAAAAATAGGAACATACTCAAAAATCTTTAAAAATAGGGATATTCTGCGGTATATTCTCGAATGTTATACGACTTATACCCCTCCTTTTTTTATATTCTACTTTGTACCCCTAAACTTCTTACTTATTTCTCCATCATGACCTCGTTTAACTCTCCATTAACTTTATCACTATCAAACACGTGTGTTTTGACCTTTATTTTGACTCATTAATGATGTATCATCATCCTATATGTAAGAGTGTTCACCGGTCTAGAACCGGACCGGACCAGACCGCAAAGACCCGTGGATCGGACAACCCCATATTCCAAACCCAGAGACTAGACCGATTATGTGGGAACCCGGACCGGACCAAACCGAAACCCTTTAGGTCTGGGTTTTTTCGGGTTTGGACCGGACCGGTTCCATTTTTAAGATAATTTGAAGTGATTTTTTTGCGTGGACCAGACCGGAGCCGGTCACAATATTTATGTGGACCCAGAGACCGGACCGGATTGTATTTGATCTAGAGCGGACCGGACCAGCCAATCCGGGTCGGTACGGTTTACCGGTCTGTTCTACTTTATGTGCAACCCTACCTATATGAGAAGCATCACAGATCACTTTTAATAAGCTTAAACTACTATTAAAAACATCCATATGATTCATGGCGTGATAACGGAGATTTGATGAATTTTTCGTTAGATTGTATACTATTTGTAATTCGGCGAACTAATAAGTAAATTAGTTGGTTATCGAGTAATTTGAATGGTAATAGACGATTTAATAGAGCAATTAATAAACTAAGTTAGCAAAGAAAATAAATACGGCCATGGTATAGACTAATATATAGAGTTCAGGGGTACACCATAAAATATCAAAAATATATGGCTACAACATAGAAAACCAAAAAACAAGAGAGTACACCGTAGAATATTCCTTAAAGAAATGATCCGGACAACGTCAATATCAAAGTAAGTGTTGGAGTAGTGTCCTCCTCAATAGTGCATCTACATAATAAATCTCATAAAAGGAGTATCAGGGATATATGTTATAATATACTTGTCAACTGATTAACGTAAATCGTTAACGCTCAGCTGACTTGAGTTTGACGTTACTGTCGTATGATGACGGTGATCAGTTGATCCCTCAAGGTCACACCTATAGGACGATGCCCAAATGGATAGACTGATTATTTATATGGGATATAATATAATTAGTAACTTGTATATAAGGACTGTATATAAGTCAAGTGAATTTATTGTTTGATGACGAGTTACGAACTCGGGACAAAGGAATTTATTATTTAATTATGTGATAATTAATTGATAATTTTAGTTAGAATTTAGTTATTGATTGTTAATTAACTAAATTAATTCGTAATGTGTGTATAGTGTGAGGTGGAGGTAATTAGTTAATAATATTTACAAGAGGTTGTAAAATTAACTAATTATTTATTATAATACACATTTTATATTAATAAAATGGTAAAATGTCACTTAATAGTTAAGTGTACATTATTTGTTAATTTATATTATTTAAGTGTTAAATAATTAAATTAATATTTAATTATTTAAGATAATTAAATATAAGTCTTATAAGCATTTGTGGGACAAATGTCGGAAATCGAAATGGACCRAAAMAATTCATGTGGGATGACATTTTTGTGATAAATGTTGTAACAAGTGTACTAACCTACTAAGAAATGTTCCTTTCATTTCTTTACATTTCTACCACTATAAATACTCCCACCTGATACACATTATTAGAGGATGAATTTTTGAACAAAAAAATATATAAAAAAGGCCATTTTGGCCGGTTTCTTGAAGAGGAAAAAAAGGGGTTTTTTTTTCCTTATTCTAATCTTCATCTTCTTCATCATTCTATGATCAAAAGTTGATCAAATTTCATCATCAAAATTCACACATCAATATTATACATAAACTAATATTATTAGAGTAATATTATATATATATAGACACACATATAGAGATGAGTTATGGTAAGTCTTTCATATCATATAAGTCTCTAAGTCCTTATAAGGACCTTTGGATGAAGGGGATGAAGGGATGAGATTACATCTCAATGAATAGTCACAAATGAACCTCACTAATCTCTTCTCTAATAATTCAGTAATCTCCCTCTCCTTACTCCCTCACTGAACATTCAGTCTCATTTTTCTCATTCTCTTTCATTTTTCTCATTCTCTCTCATAAAAACAAAACAAAAACCCAATTAAAACAAAAACAAAAAAAAAAAAAAAATCATCACTACCTTCCGTCAGCCATCACTACCTTCCGTCATCCTCCTTCAGCCACCACCACCACCATCCTCCGTCGTCCTCCTTCAACTGTCCTCCTTCAGCCACCACCACTACCTTCCGTCACCCTCCTTCAGCCACCACCACCACCACCATCCTCCGTCGTCCTCCTTCAACTGTCCTCCTCCAGCCACCCTTCTCTCCTCCGTCACAACAACACCACAACACCACCATCTCCGTCCACCGCGACCTCCTCCTCTGGCCTCTTCGACAACCACAGCGACCCCTACTCCTCCTTCTCATTCCAGATCTTGCCTCCTCGACCACCATCGCCACCCCCGAGCCCACCCCTGCCCTTTACTATGTCCGACAAACACCAACACAACAGCCACCATCGTCGTCCTCCTCGACCATCACCTCTGTTGCCCTCCTCTATTTCTTTTTTCGACAGACACCAAGCCGCCACTCTCCTCTCTTTCTTTATTTTTTTTTTTTCTATTTTTTATTTTCAGATCTGTTTATGGTTGCTATTTGTGTGGGGTGGTAGTCGGTTGGGTTTTATTTACGGTTTTTGTTGATTGTTGTTGTTGTTATTAAGATGATTGTTGTTGATGTTATTATTTTTTGTCATTTTAATTTCTTTTTTTTTAATTAAGGTGGTTGTTGTTATTGTTGTTGTTAATTTTTTGTTCAGATTTTTTTATTATTATTTCAGATTTCGTTTTTATTATTTGAGATTTCGTTAATTTTTCCGATCTTTTTGTTAATTTTTGTTGGGTAAGTTTTTAAGATTTATTTGCTAATTTTTTTTAGATTTATGTGTTGATTTTATTTTATTTATATATAATATGCAAAAACATTAAAGTTACACTATCTACGGCTAAAGTTATACGATTTGCGACTAAAGTTACACGATTTACGACTAAAGTTACACACTTAAACCATTAAAGTTATATAAACTTTGTTGGATTTTATTTTATATATATGTTATTAATATATATGCATTTTCAGTGTGTGCAACTTCAACGACATTATGTGCAACTGTTTTAGATATAATGTGTAACTTCAATGATATTATGTACAACTTTATTAGATATTTGCATTATGTGAACCTTTATTAGATTTAATGTGTGTGAAAAATTATGTGCAACTTCAATGTCTATTATGTGCAACTTCAAATTTCGTTAGAATTATCAAATATCGTCTTCTTTTATATTTTTTTTTTATATATTTTTTCAAATTTCGTATTATTATGTGCAACTTCAATGCTTATTATGTGAAATTTCAATGACATTATGAGCAACTTTATTATATAATGTTATAATTCGTCATCTTATAAATTATTAAAAAATATAAGTCTTGTTGATTTTCTTTTAATATAAGTCTTGTTGGTTTTTTGTTAATTTATGAAAAAATATGTATAATTTCAGTGTGTGCAACTTTATTAGATATAATGTGAAATTTTAATAGCATTGTGTGCAACTTTAATGACTGAAGTTACCCTATTTACGACTAAAGTTACACAAACTTGACTAAATTTACACAAATTTGGACTAAAGTTACACAAATATAGACTAAAGTTAGACGAATATGGACTAAAGTTACACAAGTATGGACTAAAGKTAGACGAATATGGACTAAAGTTACACAAATATGGACTAAAATTGCACACATTTAGACTAAARTTGCACAAGTATGGACTAAAATTACACAAGTATGACGAATATGGACTAAAATTGCACTTATTTGGACTRRAATTGCACTTATTTKGACWAMAATTRCACACATTTAGMCTAAAGTTAGACGAATATGGACTAAAATTACACAAGTATGGACTAAAGTTAGACGAATATGGACTAAAGTTGCACACATTTGGACTAAAGTTGCACATAATTTCAGTAGAGTTGCACATAATTCAATTGGAATTGCACATAATTTCATTGAAGTGCACATAACTTCAGTGAAGTTGCACATAATTTCAAAATTATGTGCAAATGTGTGAATTTTTTTAGAAGTAAATAATATAGATTTTTATTTCAAATGTGTAAATTTTATTAATTTTTGCACAAATGTCAAGTAACCTTAATGCTTTTAAGGGTGAAACTTTAGTCATTAATACTATAACTTTAATGCTTCTGTGTGTAACTTTAGTCCACAGACTGTGTAACTTCAGTTGAATTATTTGCAACTCCACTAAAGTTATGTTCAATTCCACTGAAATTATGTGCAACTCCAATACAATTGTGTGCAACTTTAGTCCAAATGTGTGCAATTTCAGTCCAAATAAGTACAACTTTGGTTCTTTTTGATAAATTAATTAATTATAGCCACTTTAATATATCTTGTGCAACTTTAGTCCAAATGTGATCAGGCTGTCGCAAACCTATCAAAAATAACCAACAATATTCTAACTAAAGTAGCTAGGAAAGTCGGGATCGTTTCCACAGGGAGACAAATGATAGTCTATTTGCTAATTCAAGTCTGTCAAGTAACAACGGGGATTTTTTTTTGGTTGATTAAAACTAAGACAACTAAAAAAAAACGATTAAAAGAGGGAAATAAAGTTGTGAAAATATATAGAGAGAAAACTAGGATCGTCGGTTCACCATGGATTGCCGCGGGTCAAAGGTAGGGTCATAGGTCGGTCTCAGATATCCGTCTAAAGGGTAATGAAAAGGTCCTCTCGAACCGCTATTCGCCCTAGAGTACAACTAGCGGGCTCTCGCAACTTACTAGGGCGCTCTAATGTTTGCAACAGGTCTAACCCCTACCAGGCTTTCGATCTTAGGTCGAGATTTACCAAAACAAATAATCAATTGTGGCCTTTAACTAATCATT
>VHZZ01007190.1:25952-37555 GCA_009801015.1 Silene noctiflora | reverse complement strand
TACCATTGCAGCACAACAATCGTGCTACCGTCGTCGTCGTTTCTCCGATAACAACATTTTAAGCAGACAATCACATTTTCAGAGCAGAATTTCCCGAAATGGGTGCTCGGTGGTGTAGAGCTAGTTAATGACGTCCAATATTCCTCAAATCCATCACTGTTGGAGCTAATCGAATTTAGTGTATTTGGTTTAAATATTGACGTACTTCAAACCAAATTTGATGTACCTAATAACTAATTGTGTGTGTCTATGTTAAAATACATTAAACTAGTCGCTAGATACATCAAATATTAGTGTACATACATCGAAAATTAGTGTAGATTAGTTGTCTGTCACTCGTGTGAATCTTCGGCGAGGAAGGAAGGAGATAGAAGATCGAGATGATTTCAATGTAGTCGGAGCTCCAGTCACCATCCCCACTGTCATTAATAAAACTGAATTCGACAGACGAGAAAGAAAGAAGAAGCGATGAGAAGATGCGGGGTGGTTATGGGTTGAGAAGGGAGAGATTGTTGGAGTAATCATTGGTGGTCGAGTAGAATGGTGCACACATCCCCACACCTAACAAAGTGTTGTTGCGATACTGTCGATGTGATTGTGGGCCGGCGACGATAGCCGACAACTTATTTGGTTGCTGCTTGAAATGGGTAGTTGTGCCGGCAAGGGAAGCTCGCGGTAGTTCGCCGACGATTTGGTGATCGTCGTCAATGAGGACGAGTGGTAGGTGGTGATGGAGGAATTTAAAGGGTGGTTGGGTTTGAAGAGGGATATAATTGGAGAGATAAAGTCTGGTTGTGAGAACAAGGACACGCGTGCAGTTTAGTTATAAAGGTCGTTCTCACCGTTCTCACTGAATGTTCGTTCTCACCGGATCTTAACTATATATATATATATATATATATATATATATATATATATATATATATAGAGAGAGAGAGAGAGAGAGAGAGAGAGAGAGAGAGAGAGAGCTAGGGATGCATCACGTGTCCTATACAACCTTAATGACAAACATTAATTACAACTAATTATTTAATATGAACATAATAAATGTTGTATAAATTTCAGTAAAATATTAATTATAGTTTAATAAATTTTATTATAAAATTAGATTAAATAATTACGGTTATGTGATTCTAAATTTATTAAAAAAAAAATATTTAAAATGTAAATAATTACGTTCATTATGAAAAATACTTTCAATTGAGTATAATTTTCATTATATTTATTGAAATATTTTGATATGTACAGATGATTAAAATGAGTGTCTCATAATGTTTTACATTTACGTAAAAACACATTTTGTGAAAATTATAAAACTTAGACATTAAATCCATTAATAAAAATATATTTGGAAGAATTATTGTATCTATTAAAAATAAAACATAATGACAACTACTATAAAAGATAAGCTTTTAAAGTGTGGGAATGAAAAAAATTATATTGCGATAAATTGAATATAAATGAAATTTTGAAAGGTTTAAATAGTGAGTATGTGTACGAGTATGTATGTACACAGTCGAGTGCATTTGAATAATCAAAACAAAAGTAATGATTATTAAGTAATACAACATAGTATTATAAACGACATAAAAAGGTAGAAAACACATTACATTTTTATTTAATATTTTCATTTAAATATGTATACGTCAAATATAAAATATTGATTATGACTCACTAAATATTATTTTTAGTTAAATATTGTATATGTTATCTTTTAAATACTTTTAAGTTAAACCTCAAAAATTATATTTAAGGAAGTTTAATTTATTTTATTTACAAGTAATAAACTCTTAAACATCATTATATATAGTTGCTCAAAAAAACAAAAGGTGCAAATTTCTTATAGATATGTTTGATACATAGCACATGCAAGGCACAAATAAAACATTTGAATAAGTTGAGTTTGGACCCTATATGTTTGATACATAAATACCACACGTTATACTTAAAAAGTGAAAAATTACATAAAAACTTATATTCACATCATTTTGAACAATTCATTATATATAATTAAAACAGGAAGTTTTCGAGTGATTACAGAGAGTCCAACAACTGTCAATAACTTCCAAGCTCCCACATTAAAAGTTGGGATTTCGAGCGATGTGAAAGAGTCCAGCTTTTTTAAGCTACCTACAATATTTAGTTAAACAACTAAATTTCTATCCAAGAGTTGATTTTTAAATTATTAAATATTAACTAAATTGTTAGAATCATACAGTCATACGCATTTCACTTGAACTATGATATCCCTTTTATATTAATGAGTTATAAAGCTATTTCAATGAAAGTAAATTTCAATTAAAAGAGTCAACAGATTCCCATCAATCTGTTCATTCACAAATGTGAAATGTATTAGTATCGACTCTCTATCCTCATATTTAGTAGAGGATGCATTCTTCTTTATATAGATCATACTGTTTTGTTTACAGGGTCCTTCCTGAACCCTGATACATTGATACATTGATACAATGATACCTGATATCCTGTAATTGTAACGAGTATTTGTGTATTGTCGTTAATCATTCACACGTTTTGAGATTTGAGATCCAGTTTGTGCAACATGGCATTTACATATTTGTTTTTGTTCTTCGTAATCGTACGTACATGTATATACTCAGGAAGTAGTTCGTGCATTTGACGGGATTGTGGAATGCCTTGAACAACAGATACTGCAGTGTATCATCGAGTTGCGTACATTAAGATTGAAAGTTGTATGACATTGATTAACGATCAACCGATCTAATGAAAATATATTACAGATAATAATAATCTTTAAACAAAGTACTCTGTATTAGAGATAATAATATCATATCTTACAATTATGATATTGTTATCTTAGGAGAGAGATATTACTAATATTACCAAAAAATGACATAATGTCACTATATCCCTTAACATACCCTTTCCCTGTCTGAAACAAATAAGTATGTGAAAAAAATAAAAATAAAATAAAAATGATAACTACCTATTATGATAGAGGTCTCTCACTAAGATTAATGAAAGATCAAATAAAAATAACTACTTCGAGATGTAGATATTTTAATTAATTATAGTGTAGATAAAATAAATCTTTTTAGACGGACCGTCTGAAAAATAAAATGAATAAAATAATACACCATTTGTGTGGATGAGACAAATATTCTGTTCTTACCTATGTATTATGCCTTTATCTTATTCATATCACATCGTATTTTTATGATATTTCCGTTTTTGTTGTAGATGAACCAATCGTATTTTTTTGTGATAGTGTATACTATTTTTCATAGGAATAAGTTAACATAGAGTAAAACCTTCTCTCTCTAAATTTCTAGAGAGAGCCTTTTCTCTCTTTTGAGAATCTTTTATTTCTCCAAAAAATAAACTTTTATTCCTCTTCTTAAATGCTGCATGCACACGTTTGTATTGGAACTTTGGAAAAGTTGCTTTAACCTTTGGTTTTTCCATAATCTCATGATTGTTTCCTTTTAAGTTCTACTGGTCACTTTTCTGAAGAATTATTTTGGAAATTTTTATACGTTTCTCTCAAAATCTTTAGGTCTTCGTCCAATCATTATATATTGGCTATTTTCAGCTCCTTAGCCATTCATCCTATCTGTCTATCTTTCTCCTTTTTCTTTCAAAATCTCTATCTTTCCTTTTTTTCTCTATGGAGAATAATTATAAAGTTTATATGGAGGATATTAATCCCTCCTTGGAGGATATTTTTCATGATATAAACTTTCGTATAGAGGCAGAAAATAATCGTGGTTTGATTAATGAATGGCGCTTTCCAAGAACTGGAAGTATCCTCTCACCTACTGGAGAAGAACTTGGTGATTCTTTCGAATTTTGGAATAACTGTCTTCTTGGGTATCTGGTGGATTATAGGCTCTTAAGAGCCTTTACGGTTAATCGTCTTATTGAAGATACTTGGGCGACAAGAGGGGCGGTGCATGTCAAAAGAATGGGTGATATATATATTATTCACTTTGATAACATGCAAGATTAGTATGAGGTTCTGGAAAGAAGTATTCTAGTGGTGGATGGTGCCCTAATGGTCTTAAAGAAGTGGCAACCAGGTTTAATACCGCGTACTGTTCGTTTTCCAACGGCTCGTATCTGGGTGAGGGTGTGCGGTCTTCCTTTCTAATACCTTACTATGCAGATGGCCAAGATTGTTGAGCAGCTTTTTGGGGATGATTCTGTTGTTGAAGAATTTGATATTATCCCTGATCATGATTATCTTCGTTTAAGGGTGACAGTGCATCTGGGATATCAACTTAATCCGGGTTTCTTCTTGGCATGCAACTCGAACAAACTTTTATGGATACAATTTAAATATGAAGAAGTGTTCAAATATTGTACCAGATGTGGGAGAATTGGTCATAAGGTCATGTAATGTGTTGATCACATACAGGACATTATTTCTAGTATCAATAGCTCTTTGGAAAGAGTTATTGACAGGGGCTTTGCTATTTTTCAGACACGATATCAGTTTACTATGTTTAATCTCAACCTTAGTGCACTTCCTTCTACTACTCATTACATTACTTCAAGAGTTAGGTTGGAGGAGCACCGTGGTACTATGCTTCCTGCTGATCTACTACCGGAACATGTGATTGATTTTGACTTAGGGTTGATTGATGGGGGTAGAATCTACCCTAGTATGGAGTTTGTTGTTACTGCTTTACCATTCGCAAGCCCCATTATTTATGAGAATGAAGTTGTGTTCACTGAACACATGCAGCATGCAAACAATAATATGGAAAATGATTTAGTCAATGATGGCCTTCATATGAATAACAGCGATGATCTGCATGGGGGAAATGTTCATCCACAAGATCATGCAGAGATGATTGGTCCTCAGGGCTTGCAGCAAATGCATGTTGATATCCATCCACTTATTAATGCAGATGATAGGACTTTGCATGTTGTGAATGGGTTTCATCATGGCTCTCAGGTGATGCATGCAAATGGTTCCCCACCAACTATTGAGAACCAAATTCATGAAAATGGTCACCTTACAAGAATAGACCAGGCCGGCGATCACCATATTCCTCAGAATAATGATGCTTTTAACAATGTGTTGGTTGGACCTCATTATAATGGTAATCTGTTTTTCCTTCCTATTACTAATCATTTCCATAATACTAAACCTTTAATGGATGAGAATATCGTGCATAATGTGAATGGTGTGCTGGTTAATGGGGCATTTGGCAATCTTAATGAAGACAATGCTCTACTGGACCATGCAAATGGACATTTAGAGGAAGCTGTCACTCCTAATATTGATATTAACAATGATTTTTTGGCTAATGGGCATCCGCATGATCCTGTTATTGAGCATCATGTCCATATGGATGTTACTAATGTTAATGCTGTTAATAATGTTGAAGTTTTTGAAGGCGGTCCTCTTGTTGTCAATAATTTATTTAATGAAGATACTCATGTTATAAATAATAATGGAGCTGGCTCTTTAGCTAGGTCTTCTCTATCAGGAAGCTCTCATCATGATACGGGAGGTGAGGGTAATAATGATGGTAATAATAACAGGGCAAGTATGGATCCTTATCATCTATATGGTGGCCATGGCAAAAGTGAGTATCCCTTTGATGAAAATGCTTTTATTCAGGATTCCATTCGGTCTAGAGTGGAAGATCAATCGCATATTGCCTTTCGTGAGGATGATGCTAGGGGTTTCAATCAATTTCTGGATGCTCCTGAAGATTTACACTTGTTTTTTCCTCCTGTCTATGATGACCTGAATGAGCATCCCCGTGGAGGATCTTCTTATTTTGATCATGGTTCTTTTCATGATGTCAATACCAATAGCCTTTCTTCCAGTTCGATGTTATCAACGCCGTAATGGCCTATTATTAGATTGTCATCTTCTTCCTTGCCAGTCTCTGATCCTTCTTCTTCGTCTGAAGAAGTTCCTTTTCATGATGCTCTTCAAGATCTGAATGATATTTTTGTTGAGCAATCCAACATCTCTTTGCAGGATCTACCCCCTCGTGTTAATAATGATATTATTAATAACAATGTTGTTGTTTCTCAGGACTTACAGGCTAACTCTATCTCTTCTGGCATGATGCTGTTTTCGGGGGAGAGGCTCCTGAGGGATTCATTTAGGTGTGGTAGGGGTAAGGATCTAAAGCTCTTGGCTGCTTCCTTGGGCCATTCTGAAGCATCTTCTTCCTTTTCTTTTAAAATAAAATCTTCGTCTGATCCTGGAAGGGAAAGCACTTCTCTAGCCGAGTCTTTGGAATATGATCATGAAATTTCATCCTTCTCCAGTTCGCCTAAAAGGTGCAAAGCTTCCTCTGAGGGTTTGTTGGGGCATTCTGTTACAATCAAGGACCTTCCTTTCGTATGATTCTTGCTACGGAAGAAATGACTATTTCAAGCTCTGATTCTGAGACTAAAGATGATGGTGTTGCGAGGATTGAACCAAATCAATCCTCTTCCTCTGAATGAAGTGCATTGCCTGGAATTGTAGGGGTCTGAAAGATACGCCCGCCCCTACGATTTCTAAGATTAGGGCGTTAACTTATAAAAATAATATGTACGTTTTAGTCTTTCTATCAGAACTAAGTGTAATGCTACTTTTGTATCTTCTTATTTTCGATTTTTGGGTTTTTCAAATTCAGTAGGGGTTAATGCTGATGGGTATAAGGGAGGGCTTTGGGTTGGATGGAATTCCTCTTGGGACATCAATTGCATTACTAAGTGTTGTAACTTTATAATCCTCAAGATTAATGAATGTGGAGGACGTTTCTGGTATCTTTTTTGTGTGTATGGAGCTCCTAAAAAAGCAATGCGTATGGCTGTGTGGATTGATCTTGAAAGCTGGATAACAAAGCTGGACTCTCACTTTATCATGATTGGTGATTTTAACCAAGCTGAGTTTAAAGAAGATAAGTTGGGTGGTTGTAAAGGTTCTATCTATGGAGCTCAACTTTTTTCTGATTGGAAGAGTAGAAATCTTTTATCTGATATTGTTTATAAAGGCCCTAAATATACTTGGTGTTATAATCGTCTGGGTGCAAGAAGAATTTATGAAAGAATTGATAAAGGTTTGGCTTCGGAACACTGGTATTCCCTTTATCCTAATACTGGCATTAGACGCTTGCCTATTCAATGTTCTGACCATGCTCCGCTTATTCTTAATACTGAGTTTTTTGGTAAACGCAAAAGACATGCTTTTAAACTTGAGGCTTGGAGTTTTGAGTTTGCTGAGTGTCTTGATATTATTAAAGCTGAGTGGGCTCGAAGGGATAACGGATCCCCCGTGAAAAAGTTTATGTGGAAGCTTAGACGTACTAGAAATGCTTTAAAAAATTGGACCTTCGACAAAAAGAAATCATGGAATGGCAAATGGTCTGATTTTGATGATAGCCTAGAAGTTGAATTGACTAAGATCTTCAAAGGGAGTTCTGAGGATAATTATGTGAAGATTCATAATGATTATATAGATTTCAATAAAGCTGCTACTCTTTTTTGGAAGCAAAGATCGAAACTTCATTGGATGAAGGAGGGTGATGCTTGTACTAGATTCTTCTTTAATTTAGTACGAAGTAGACACTCTCGTAATTTCATCTCTGGCATAAAGGATGCAATGGGTGCGTGGATCTTTGATAATGATAAAATTAGAGGATGTTTTGAAGATTTCTTTAAGGGCATCTTCAACCCTCCATGTAACCTGGATCAAGACCATGTTTTCATTGATAAGCACTATGATCTTTTTAACAAGATTAGGTATAAGTTGAATAATGATACCCATGATTCCTTTATGAAGCCCTTTACACGTAAAGAAATGAGATCGGCTGTTTTTCAATTAGGTGCTCTAAAGTCTCCGGGTCCTGATGGATTTCCTGCTATATTTTATCAAAAATACTGGCATCATATTAAAATGGAAGTTGAAGAAGTTGTTCTTTGTGTGTTGAATACAAGGGAGATGTATAATGATTTTAATCGTACGACCATTGTCCTTATTCCCAAAATGAATGGAGCTGAAATGGTGGACAATTACAGACCTATTAGCCTCTATAATGTCATTATGAAGATTATTACGAAGTGTATTTCTAATAGATTGAGTAAAGTTATGCCTTTGCTTGTTGGGGAATTTCAGAATGGTTTTGTTCCTGGTTGTAATATCACTGATAATATCCTCCTTTCTCATGAAGTCCTTCATCATATCTCTAATAAAACTCGTGGAAAGACTGGTCTACTGGCTATGAAAGTGGATATGAGTAAGGCTTATGATCGCTTGATCTGGAACTTCATTCGTTTTACTCTCATCTCTATGAATTTTCCTATGAGCTTTGTGGATCTTGTGATGAAATGCATTACTTTAGTGTCATATGAAGTTCTAGTTAACGGTGCTCCGGGATCAATTTTTCGCCCATCAGTGGGTATTCGGCAAGGCGACCCAATGTCTTCTTTTATTTTTGCCTTATGCACTGAAATTCTTTCTCAACAACTTCTGATGGCTGAGGAGAATAGGCTTTTGAAGGGAATAAGCTTGTGTAGAAATTCTTCATCAATCTCACATCTCCTTTTTGCTGATGATTCCGTTTTCTTTATTAATGCCAATCCTGCCTCATGCCATTTGCTGATGAATATTTTGAGGTCGTAATGTGATGCTTCGGGACAATGTATTAACTCTGCAAAAACAACAATTACTTTCAGCCCTAATTGTACTCTTCGATTTACACGTCTATGTTTAAAAATCTTAAAAGCACCGGGATGCAAAGATTTGGGTATGTATCTTGGGTTACCAAGTGATCTTGGTGGAAGTAAAAAAGAGGTCTTTGCCCTAGTTATTGAAAAGGTTCGCAAAAGAATTCTCTCGTGGGATAATTCTTATCTTTCTCCAGCTGGTTGTTTGACTCTCATCTGCTCAGTTCTTTCTTCACTGTCTCTTTTCTCTCTATCGGCCTTTAAAATGTCGGTAAGTGTGTGGGCGAAGATTGATTCTTTGCTTGCCCATTTTTGGTGGAATGGAATAGCTAAGGGGTCTGGCATCCACTGGAGCAGTAGCCTTTTCATTAACAGCCCTAAATCTAAGGGTGGTTTGGGCATTCGAAATATTTCTTGTCTTAATCAAAGTCTCTTGCCTAAGGTTGGATGGAGAATTATTCATTACCCTTTGTCTTTGCTTGGCCAAGTCCTGGGGCGAAAGTACAATATAAGTGTCAACTCTATTATGCAATCTTCTATAAGTTCTAATGGCTATTTCTCATGGGGACGGCGTGGTATTTTGTGGGGACTTCACCTCCTAAAGTCTTCCCTTTCTTGGGAGATTGGTTTCCCCTCTTTTCTTGACTTATGGCGTGATAGGTGGATCCAGGGGGTGTCTTTAGCATCTCTTATAGGACTATCTGACTCTATGTTGTCCAATAAACCAACCTTACATCAATGTTTGTCAGATCTAACGACAGTCCGGAGATTGGGATGTGGCTATGATTCGATCATTATGTGGTGATCAAGCATTGCCTTATATTCTGGCAGTTTCTATCCCTCCTTTTGAAACGACAGACTATGTCTTTTGGAATGCTACCACAAATGGATGTTATTCTGTCAAGACTTGCTATGCTATTTATTTTTCTTCTTTATAGAAAGCTAAAGCCTCAACTTCTGATGTTTTGCGGATGGCTCCCTCCACGGTTTCTTTTTGTAGAACGTCCTAATGGCACCTTCCTATTCCTGGGAAATGGACTACTTGTTGTGGAAAATTATATCCAACTCGCTTCCTTGTGGGAAGGAAGCAATGAGGTGTGGTCTATTTTTGGATTACCACTGTCGCCTTTGTTATAATTATTGTCCACAGATTGAATCTCTTAATCATCTTTTTCATGATTGCCATACCTCTATGCGCATTTGGGCTTCCTCTCCTATTGGAATTAGGATTTTTATTGGAGACAACATCCCCATCCAACAATGGATTATTAACTGGCTAAACCTGCTGATAAAGAAAAAACTGCTTGAGTCTGTCTCTTATTTTGTTAGTACTATATGGCATATTTGGCGATTACGATGCTCAAGGGTCTTCCGTAATTTGGATCTCTCTATGATGGCTACTATTGAACATATCTCTTTGGATGCGCTTAATAACTTAGATATAAAAGCTACAAAGGTGAATACAGGGGTAAAATATGATGGTATTACTTTGGCGAAGGAAGGGGCTTATAATCATATTAGAAACCATTTCCCTCTTTCTATTGTTGGATTTAAACCTTGTTCACATACTGTAAGAGTCAAGTGTGATGCTACATGGAATCACAGTTTTAAAGCTTCTACGGGATGGTATTTGCAATTTAGTGATGGTCGGCTTTCTCATTTTGGTTCGTCTACCTTTTGGGCAAGCTCTGCTCTTCAAGCTGAAGCTAGGGCTTTACTTCCTGATGTTCAAGAGACCATCTCTTTGGGATTCTTACATATTGATGCCGAGCACTCGCAGGAAATCAAGTCTATCTTACTGTTACTCAATGATCTTCTTTTATCTTCTCACTGTTTTTCAATCAGTTTCTGCCCGAGGCATCTCAATAGAATTGTCCATACTGTAGCTAAATCAGCTTTGTGTTAGGCTACTTCTCTCATGATTGTCAAAAAAAAAAAAAAGTTAACATAGGTTATCACATTGACTTTGAAATAAAGCTTTCTCAATTTATCTGTTTAAGCCTGTTGAAAGTTAGAGGCGGCCTAGGGTTGTTCTATGGTCTGGGCTGGGGTGTGGGACGAGTTGGGAGTTTGCAAGCCTGACACGCCCTAAGCATGAGACATGGCTAGCTTCTTCCATCCTGGGCCTAACCCATTGAGTGTCGGGTCAATCTGGGCCAGACCAAGTCTTCTTTATTTTTTTAGTGCTGGGATCAGGCTGGACCAAAGACATTTGAGCACCAGCTCAAGGGAAAAGTCGGGTTGTGTTATGGGTTGGTGGGGCTGGAGTTTCGTGGCCCAGATGTACGAGCTTACCCGCACCATTGTACACCCCTATAAACTATAGTCAAGCAACGACGTATATGTTGATAGAGTATAAACCAATCTTAAGACACTGACCATTAAATTAAGTTTTTGGTTGAGATGGTTTCTTAACTTCGTATTATAGTAGGTATGACAAAAAAAGGTTACAAGTTCAAATCTCGCCACTCCTCCTCTCTAAAGTGGAATGTTGGTAGCCGGTATAATATGGGGAGGCCTCCCGTTAAATTTACACTTCAAGCCCAAAGGACATTTGTGTGAGGGGGAATATTAAAGTGGAAATCAAAGCATAACAGTGGGAAATACTATGTAATTTAAAAACTGTATAGCCTTATAAACCGTTTCATAACTAAGAGTTATAAACACTAAATGTTATATGTGCTATGGAAGAGATAATAAATATAGATGAAGAATTAGAGCAAAAAAATTACAAACAGTCTCGTGCAAAGCACGGGCATTCCAACTAGTATTAATTGTTTTGGAACATCGTATCATAAAATGATATAGTTTGAGAACTAAATGCTGATTGTTACATTATTCGAACACATTTTATTTTAATTAATATGATATTTAATCGGTCACAAATTTATTTATAAAACTTTGATCATGCATAATTAATTATCACTTATTAGTTTTAATTA
>VHZZ01007189.1:42696-55051 GCA_009801015.1 Silene noctiflora | reverse complement strand
TTAAAGAATGTGATGAAGGTTTGATTGATAACCTTTACTTTGAGTGGACTCTGTATCATGAGGAAATAATGCCACAAGTGAAGATCTTTGATCCATGATTGGTGGTTAGAGACGCTGTTAGAGTACTGCATGTCATTAGCAGTTGTTTGGTTATGTCATGCAAGGCTGAAGCCATTGACGTATCACTATGAGGCCACATTGAGGGTGTTTATACGACATTTGCTGTAATGATTGTCCATGATTATATTAGCCATTATAAAAATGTGGTTTTTCAAATGGATGTTTATGATACTGGGATTATAAAGAAGGCAACAATACTCTCAAATGTATCTAATTCCATAAGTGGAACTTTTCAATCGAAACTCACTSGTYTCACCCTTGAGGACAAGGCTGATTTTGAGGAGGTGGGAAATGATWGTATTGGACGACTCGTGTTTTTGGTGGCGATAGACARATGTATGATAACCTGCGYTGAAATATACACAGGTGGCCATGTTCCCTCACAAAGGAGTGAACGCAAGTCCTACTGCATACATGTAAGTGTATTGGTGATTGTGAGACTTATTACTTACGAGACATGGATGACTTCTTTGACACTCTTTTGGGTGAAGGGAGATTTCATTGATGAAGAAATCGTACAAACTCAATATAGTGGGAATCCAAGTCTGATGCTATGAACTTTATATGGGATAATGGCTACATTTGCATAGTACTGGGTCAGTTTAATTGTGTAGTGGCAACACACTCTTAATATGCTATGTTTGATTTTATGGGTGAGGAAGATAAGGTATGTGAGGAACATGTTGGGGTCCTTGCAATCCCTCGGCGTAATTTCATTTTTAGTAGGATAAACAAGCAGATACTCCATTCCCATATCTTTGATCCAGGTGGGGGAAGCATCAGAGGGAGACTAGACACATTGGTTGGTAAACATCACTATATAGGTATTGGTAATATGTTGATCAAAAATCAGAATGTGATGGGTTGCAGTACAAGGGGTGTAATTGATTATGGTTGTATTGGTAGTGATAAGATGTTAATTATTCAAGTGATAAGAACGGTGGTTGATATGACCAAGCACCAACTGAAAGTTCAAGTGTGCACAAAAATGAGAGAAGATCAACTCATTTTTCCATTGGAAATACCTGTTGTCAGGGTTACTGATCTTCTTACTTGCTTCAAGGGTTTGTCTTTGGACCGAATCACATCAACTGCTATTGGCTCTCTCAGTGATGGATATTTTTCAAAGGCACTTAAGATGAAAGAGACGGTACTTCTTGGCACATTCAAGCACTTGAACGATGTCATATACTTTGAGATCAAGCATCACCATCCAGTGTGAAACGGTCAAGGACTGAAATGGTTATGTCTGGTATTCAGGAGGCTGTTTTGTTTATTATAGGCATTGCTCCAATGGGTGCTACTACTGCAATTGTTAGAGTAATTTTTATCTTGGACCCCGGTGGTAATGATTGTGGGCTAAAGATGACATACRAATCTCATACATGTCAATATGGTGACAGTAAGCAATTGAAAGGTAAGAGGAATGAAGACCCTCAGATTTATGTGTTTGATCCAGGAGGACYATTTGGGAGGYYGGTAATTGATGYTTTGGTGACAAACAACCAACCTCAAATGTGTTATGCTATGCCTTGCTTCAAGTATCACTTGTCTTTGATCCTTGAGGACAAGGATCGTTTCAAGAGGCGGGTATTGATACACATCAAAAATGAGACTAAGGGTAGCTTAGTCATTTGTCCCTTTTGTTTCTTATTCCCTAAGTCATTAGGAACCTATATAAGAGCATTAATTACCTTGTAATAATCAATCAATGAATTTTATTTATGAACTTGTGAGATTTATCTCATTTGTTATAATGGAATCTAGGTGATTAACTCACCACAATTCTATTATTGTGGTAGCCTATCGATCCTTGCGATCGAACAACTGCATTTCTATCATTTTTATTTCCGTCTTAATTTAGATCGTATCATTCAACTACATAAGCATTGCTTTTTTTTTTTTATAAAAGTCATGTTTTTAGGTTTCCTGACGGAAATTCCGCCAGTTTTGCTTTTTTCGTGACGAATCGTTGTGACGTGCTTTCCTGACGGAATTTCCGTCAGGACCCCGCATTCCTAATGGACAAGAGCCGTTATTGACGGAAATAATCCATATGTTTTCCACATTTATTTTGTAGTGATATTTTGGAAGAAATAGAAGCTCTCTTCTTTAGGAATGGTTTAAGTTCTAAGGAGGGTCAAGAAGAAAGTGACAAAAATGGAAGCATGAATGGCATCATTGTTGAGAAGTTGACCTCTTCACTTCTCATCCATCACCAATCCCCTTGCTTTAACAATGAGGAGGTGAGCCCCACAAAGGAGACTCAAGAGATACTATTCCTCCTACCTGTTAGCAAACATAGCAAGCCACTTGGGTCAAGTCCTCATAAAGGCCAAGAGGTAGTGCCAAGATGGGTTGAAGGACCTTTGATAAAAATAGTTGGATGCGGAAGTGAGTGTGCTGTGTGATAAGATGGTCATGGTTCTATATTTGCCTCTTTGAGGCTTATACACAAGCTTTTGACCGTTTTCTAAGAGCATTGAGTAACATGGAGAATATTAATGAAAATGGCAACAAGAAATGAGCTTGGTGGAGTCCTCCCTTAAACCCCCATTTGTAATATATTCTATCCCACATCTGTAATTCTTGCGTGCATTTAGTGTTTTTGTCTTAACTTCCCCTTGGACCGTCAAGGATGAACCTTAATTGTGAGGGTGTGCCTTGTTCGGTTCAGGGAAGTTAAAGATTAGTCATACCATTTGATAGTTAATTTGGCCTCTCTTTGATGATAAAGTTTTTGAGTCGTAGGTTCAGAGGTGACTATCTTTTAACTTCCACCAAAGAAAATCCAAATTGACAATCAAATTTCATATTGCATGCATGGCCTTGTGACCAAACTTCTCCCGTTTTACACTAGTAATAGTCTTGTAAGTGGTTTTTGGAAGTTTGAGCACAAACAACCCGAGTCAATTCAAATTGGCTCTCCGAACAATATAAAGCATGCATTAGTTTAGCTTAGATTATTTTCATCTCTTGTATATATATGACATATAGTTGCATTTACTTAGAGCATACATTCATGCATTTGATGCATTGCATCTTACATTTGTATTTCAATTTCAAATATTGAAAATCTAAAAACATGTCTTTTTAATTCCCTTTCCTTACTCCGACCTTATACATTGAGGACAATGTCCAAAATAAGTATGGGGATGCAAATTTACATTCAAAAACTTGTAGAAATTTGAAATTTCTCAAAAATATGTATTTAATTTCATAAAAACAAAAACCATAAAAATTTGGAAAATTGTAAAAACCAAAAAACATGTTCTTTCTTTTAGTAGTAGAATTGTATAGACTTGTGTGCTTTTGTTCTCTTCTCACATAGGTACAACACTCCATTTGAGACATTAACAAGGAAAATATGAAGATCGCTTGGTATGATCGTTATAATCCTTTATTCCCTTCAATTTCTTTTTATTGTTCATATGAGAATGATGAGCTATTTGTTGATAAGGATTTTGTGGAGTTTTGCTGCGGTTTTTGTACCTATGTGTTGTTAGGAGTATGCATTAGATTACTTTCTACATAGCTTATTAGTTGCATATGCATTAGACTTGTATATTTGTAGGTACTTTGTTTACTAGAATATATTCAAGACACTCTAGGTTGTATCTACTAGTATCTTTTGTCCCATGAGCTAAGGCCTAGTCAAGGGTTTGCATGTTAGTCACCTATACAACCCTATGATGTGATATGGACTTGGTTAAATTCTCTAGGGGACCTTGATTGACTTGGTGGTTTGGCAACCAAAAATACTTTTCATTAATAAGTATGGAATGCTCATTTTGGGTGGTTAACTTCTCTAGGGGACCACTTCGATGTACTTTGGAGAGGGATCCATTGAATTGGGCCCCCACAAGGTTCTAAATTCAACCGCCCAAAGACAGAGTGACTATCACCCTAAAAACGCTATTGTCTAGAGGTTAACCGGTTTTCTAATAAGCGATTAGAAAAAGTAAAGGACATTAGAAAGCAAGAGACAAACCTCATCTTAAGTTTTGAAATGTGAAATGCGAAAGTTGAAATGAGGTCAAATTTTGAATGTTAGTCGAATCCACTTTTGTTTAATAACTTGAGCACTTCATTCCCAAAAACCTTTTGTTACACCACCTTGTTGAGTTTGGGACGATCCTTCGCCTTTACTTATGTAGAGAATCTGAGATTTGTCATGGCATATGCTACTAACATCATAGGGATCATCCTTCCATCCCATCCGATAGCCCTTGACGAAAGCATTTAGCGATTGTGGACGAAAGTAGCCTAGTTTAACACATCTTGGAGGTGACTTTTTTGTATCCTCTTGGACTTAGTAGCTTGGTGAACTAGTATCTATAATAGAGTGTGTACATTTAAACCGCTTCCCATTTAGTTGATTTCCGCCACTTAGATGAGGAAAATGACTATTCTTTTGTAGATGCATCCTTTGATATAATTACTTGTTGAAAGTAGGATGCATCGCCATTTTGGCAAGCCTCACCTTGCCTTGCAAGAAGGCATTCTATCTCATGAATGTCTTGTTGTGAGTTGAAGGGGCTGAGTGAGACCCGTTAATTGTCTCACATCCGCTACGTTTTAGAATAGATTAATTAAATAAGGGTCATAATTCTAGTCACCTCTTTACTCGAGACGAGCAAAGGTTCGGTGTGGGGATATTTGATGTGACTTGTAGTCACGCACATTGAGTCCTCTAACTAGCCTCGTTCCACATGCCTTTACGTCATTATTAGGGTCATTTCTTGTCTTTAGATTCCTATTTGATATTCTATGAGGTTTGGTGCCTTTGATAGGAGAAGAGCGTTAACTGTGCATAAGTGGAGCATTTCGGAGCTAAATTGGTTGCATCCAACGACCAAGCAACAAAGAGGAGACCAAGACTAAAGGTCTTGGTCAATAAATCAAGATTTGAGATGGTTTGGATGCTAACCCCCACGAGTTATGATTTAAACAATGGCGACAAGGGAGCCACTACAAGAGGAATTCGCTCGGACCTAAACGAATTATTGTTTGTTTAGCCCTGAAAATATGGTACATAGAACATCGTCGAAAAATAAAGTGGTCTAGTCTTTTGAATCACTCGAATAGGAGTCTGGATGAGGAAATGACCCCCATTTTACAATCTGAGCTCAAATAGCCTAACTGCGCGCCAGCTCGCTCGAGCCATAACTCAGCTCGCCCAAGCCAAGCCCAGCTCGAGCTAGCCAGCTGACAGGATTCCCCACGCAATGAAAGGAGTTACACGACGTACTCTGGCTCTAGCAAGGCTTTGGACTTTCTTAAGGGGGCTAATCGTTATTTAAGCCCTTAGTCAACCCTAATCTTGTAGCTATTATATATACCTTCTTTGTAATAATTGAGGATGCCTCCCTAGTTAGAGGATTAGTCTTTATCTAGATTAGATTAGACTTAAACTTTCCACAGTTAATGTAATGTTTCTTTAACTACTCTCCAAATACTTCTAGATCTAGCATTATTCTGGATTTCTTTGGGTTTTGTATTGAAGATTAGTGACACATCTTCATTTTTATTCAAGATTTCCTTTCTTTAATTGTTCAATTAGTTGGTATAACTTCTTAATCTCTCTTTATTTACTTTTTGATCCTTTGTTTAATACCTTGCTTAATCATCATGTTTACTTATGTTATGATATTTAACACCATTGTTTGTTTGATAATCATGATGTGTAGTGAGTAGTCTTTAGCTAGGGTTAATGTGCGATTAGGGAAGCAATCATGGGTTAGATTTATGCTTAATGAGTACATATGAATGATTGTATGTTATGGTTTCAACTCATGCGCATGCTATGTTTGATGAAATACTTGATTGAAAACCTAGCATGCTTCTTTATCTTTTCAACAAGACTTGTTAGACATAAATCAACTCAAGGATTGTTAGACCATGCGTATAGTTGAATAGGGAGAACCAAGTCATTGTAGGTGTCGTAAGCTATAAACTAACTTGACTCCGAGACCTAAGTCTCCCTAGGAATTGTAAGACATAAATCAACTCGATTCCAACACAATACTAACCCTCTATGTGACTCGTTTATGTAATCAACCATAATTTCCCCTATGACCCCATGATACAGTAGTGCCATTTATCAATTGTTTACATCTATTCCCTTATTTAAATACTTTACTTTTTATTTGTTTACATTCCTTTGTAGTAGTTTAGAACACAAACTTCACCCAATTCGTGACACTTGCATAAATTGAGATAGATAAACTTAAAACCCAAAGCACGCCATCCCATGGATCGACCTTGACTTACTACTTGCTAGCTACTTCGTTGAGATTATAAATATTGTTTAATAGGGCGTGACGACTAAGCTTCTACCAAAACCTTACAAAATCTCCATTGTTGCTATTTGTTACTTAGATTCAAGTTTCTTGCCTCATTTTCTTCACTAATCGTCACTAAGTTTAGCAATGTAAGTAAGTCATCCTCCTTTTATGTTTTTCCCCAATTTGATTTCGTCTAGATCTACACTAATTTGTTCAAGTATTGTCAATTAATCGCATGTTTTTGTTTAATTCATGGTAATAATTAACTTTTTACATCATTGTTGTTATCAAATATGAAAATTTTATGATGAATTTGGCCCAAATTTGATGAACTAGAAAATTAGGGTTCTTCAGTCCATAATTTTATTTTTCTTTGTGATTGTTCTTGGATTTAATTGAACAAAAAAGGCCTATCCTTTGTTATTAGTGATGGATCTTGTCTTACATGTGAAAACTTTCTCTTTAAAATCCGTCTTAAATTTTCGAAATTTAGGTAATCCATGCCCAAATTTTTATTTTTTATGCGTAAAACTTGGTTTATTCGTCTTATAAAACTACTATCTTTAATAGTAATGTGGTACATTATCTTAGAAATGAAAATATCATCTTCAAATTTGCCCCAAATTTTCGAGGCATATTGTAATATATCGGATTTCTGGTCTTAGAATACTCGGTCGAGTGTGGGGTACTCGACCGAGTAGGTGGTGTGGTGGTTTTAGTCGGGCTTTTGACTTGCGGTTACTTGATCGAGTGTGGCATACTCGGTCGAGTGTGTCACGTACTCGACCGAGTACCCGGTCTGACGAGTTTATTTTCCGCAGTTTTGATTAAGTGATTAGAGAGACATAAAAGAGTGTGTTAAACAGTTTTAACCTTTTCATAATCACTTTTCACACAAACTTAAACTACGTACTGCGCTTTCTAATCATCTAATCATCGCCAAGGCTAGGGTTTATCACTTTTGGGGTTTCACACATCTTTTCGATTGTCAATCATTGAGTAAGTTCTCACTTCGTTAATTTATCTTTACACTTATAGATTAGCAAACCCTAATTGGGTTATTTGGGTTTGTGGGCAGATAGTCATATTTTGTGATGTGTTTTTATTGATTGATTGTCGTTATAATAGGCGAGCATTTCGTAGAGGAGGCTTTCTAGTTCGTCTTGTGATGATTTCTTTGAGTATCTGATCAGGTAGAGTTTTCCTACTCAGTTGATTGCGTAATTGGTATGAGATGAGATTGTGATGGATTATTGTGATTATTATTATTGTGATTATTGTTGGTTTCGATTGTTGATATTGTTGTGGGACCATTTTCGGGAGATGGTTCCAACCCCATGTTCACCCTTTGTGGCTCCTGTCAAAAGGGGGATGTGCACATTAATGATTTGGGTTCGCTCGTTGTGATGAGCGGGGCTTAGGTGGTACGGCTGCGGTCCCCACTGGCTGTGTGGATTACCTGTTGCGATGGGTAATCAGGCAGGGCTACACATCTTGATGTGTAGTAGGTTACTGGTTACATTTGGAGTTTGGAGGATTTCTTGGTTACCAAAGAGCATTTAGTATGGTTTATGATTATCTTGTGTTGGTTATTCAGTTGACTGACTCCGTTATTGTTTTCATAACTATGGTGAACTATTAGGGGATGATGAGCAGTTGGTTTAGTAGGTAATGGCATTATATGTAGCAGGCAAGCTGTGGATGGGGTCTGAGTCGTCACTTTTGCTTAGCTAGCTTCCTCTGTCACATTAGACTTTTGTTATACTTTACTTTTCTTTTGGAGATGTAATTATTTTGGTTAGTTTATGACTTGTAAACATTTAAACTTATGCACTTTTAATAATGTTCTTTTATGGTAGCACCTCTATATGTTGGGGTAGTCCTTGTTAAGGTACCTTGGTGTATGGGGGTATTACAAAGTGATATCAGAGTGACGATTTTAGAACCTAAAACCAATGAACAAAATGAACATAGGGTGTCTAAATAAAATGAACCCGGGTAGAAGTTTTTTGGAGATACCGCAAAGGCTTGCAAGACATCCTAAGGCCGCAAATTTGCCCTTACAAATTTGAGCCGGTCACTACGGGATGTGTTAAGGGATCGTTGTTTGTTTGTATGTCCTTATAAGCATGTTGGATGAAAGTTTTGGATGGAAGTTGATTGGATTATATGATTTATGTGTTGGAGATGTATGAGCATAAATCGATGTTATTTTTTGTCTTCTGAAACCTTAGTAACATGTGTTTAGGAGGTTGACATATATGTGTTTTTAAGGTATGGTAGTAGTTCGATTTTGGTATGGCTCGACCGAGTGGGGCAGAGACTCGACCGAGTGTGGGGTACTCGACTGAGCCCCTGACACTCGACCGAGTGGGTGATATGTGTGTTTGGACAGTAGTTTCTAGAATTTGGTGACTCGATCAAATATGTACAACACTAGATCGATTAGCGTGTACTCGACCGAGTACATAGTTTACTCAACCGAGTACGTTTTCTTGTGGATTATGGTTAGCTTCTGGAGTGGTGGCACTCGACCCAGTACGTAGGGGACTCGACCGAGTGGCTCGTACTCGACCGAGTGTCCTTGGATACTCGATCAAGTACTCTCTTTGGGCGGTTTATGTTTGCTTTGGGCCGTAGACTATGTGCTTACATTCGTTTTCTTATTATAGCTCAAAGATGTCGTCGAAGAGATCATCTGCGTATATGAGGGCTGCTGAGATGAGTATCGAGGAGATTTCCCATATGATCGAGCATCAGGATGCACTTACTGAGGCTCTTAAGAATGTAGGGAAGGTGAAGGAAGTGGTCATCGATGTTACCAAGATGTGCACTACCATTTTGCGCTTCAATCCTACTACCTACGAGGGCACATTTGCGCCCAATCTGCTCGATAACTAGAATCGGGAGATGGAGAGTGTTCTGGAGGTTGTTAATTGCCCGGATGAGATGAAGGTGGAACAAGTTGCATTCTACCTAAGGGATGAAGCTGGGTGTGGTGGAATCGCGAGAAGGATAATGCTCGTGGGTACTACAAGAATTTGGGCGAGCCTGTTATTCCTTGGGTTGAGCTCAAGAAGGCCATGAGACATCAGTTTGTTCCATAGCACATTCGGAACAAATTTAGGGCGTAGTTCGATTCTTTCCGAATGACCGAGAATATGACTGTGGCCCAGTACTACCGCAAGTTCAATGAGTTATCGCTTATGCAGATGACCTGGAGTTGAGCCAGCTGAGTCTGATTTTTCGTTTCGAGAAAGGGTTTTCGCTGAAGATCTTGGAGATGCTACCTGCTGGGGTTCGCATAGACTTAAAGGAAGTTTATGAATGGGCTGGAAGTGCAGAGAGACTGGTTGACATGGCTAGGGAGGCCAAAGAAAAAGGGAGCAAGAAAAAGAGGGCAAACCGCGATACCAGTGGGCAATCGGGCTTCATGCTTGGTAATTACAACCAGGCTAAGGCTTTCTCGGGTGGATCCGGCTTTAGTGGAGGTTCTTCTAATGGGGGTCGTGGTGGTCGTAGCAACAATGGCAACTCTGGGTTGCAATGCTTCAACTATGGCGGTACTGGCCACAAGAGATATGAATGCACAAGCTACGATGGGAAGGGTTTCCAAGGATAGAAAAGAGGGGGTTACCCATAGGCTCCGGGAGAAAGCATGGCTAGCAACCGACAAGCTAGGTCATAGCATAGTCAAGGTGGTCAAAGCAACAACAATAGAAACTTTAACTGCAATAATGGAGGGACTATTCAGCGCCAGAATGGCAATGCAAACTAGAATTCGACTGCTAAGTCTACTGCATCGGCAAGCACGGTGCAAGGTGGAGGTCAAAATAATAGCGGCAAGTTGTTCATGATGGACAAGCAGGCGGCTGAGGATGATGCGCAAGTTGTCACTGGGTACTTTTCTTGTTAATAGCATACCTACTTTCATTTTGTTTGTTTGATTCAGGGGCTACGCATTCTTTTGTATCTATGGGTCATGCTAAGTTTATGGGTTTAGGGGAGTATGAGTCTGTAAAATATGAAGTTTTTAAACCCTCGGGTGAGTCTATATCTCATGGGAAGTTGTCTAAAGGGGTGTCTATCGTTGTTGGGCAAGTCAACTTCCCACTTGATTTGTTTGAGTTTTCTATGGATGGGTTTGAAGTCATAGTCAGGATGGATTGGCTGGGGAAATGTAGTGCTAATATAGATTGTCATCAGAAGAAGGTGACCTTAAGAGGACCTAAGGGAGTTAGAGTATTTTACTGTGGGTCAAACCCAAAGTCAAGGTTATTGCAACTGTGTCTTAGAAGTCATACCTGAGGAAGGGGTATCCTATGATCCTTTGCCACGTAAAGGATACTCACATAGAGGAGCCATCAATATCAGAGATACCAGTGGTGGGTGAATTTGAAGATGTCTTTCCAGATGAGATACCAGGTTTACCTCCGAAGAGAGATATTAATTTCGGTTTAGAGCTAAAGCCGGGGATGAGACCTATGTCTAAGGCCCCGTACCGTATGGGTGTTAGTATTAGACCCTTAATTAGACACTCTAATTAAATATTAAATTACACTAATTTAATTTAATGTGGTCTAAATCAACATGCATGCAAACAATATTATATAAAGAGATGGCATAAAGAAGGAAAATCCTTACATTGGTATGAGGCAATAAGAATTACAACAAATTATAGTCTTATGGATCAATCAACATGCTTATGGATGATCCTCCAACCTTAGTGTTCAACCTAGAACACCTCTTCTTGGTGGCACCCAAGATGTTACCCCCAAAATACTAGTATTATTAACTAGATAATATTAGTACTAAGCTAGAATAATATTATTAAAAGTATTATTACAATAATAATACTTGATATTTAAAATTGCATGTGAGTTTTATTTTAAGGAATTTTTGATCAAGCTTTTGATCAAAATATAATAAAGAAGATGAAGAAATCTTTTCCTTATTTTTTCAACCCTTTAATGTTTGTGATAAGTACTTTATTTTTGCATTTTTACCCCTTAGATAAGCTCCATTTTACCTGTCATTTTAGCACTTTGTTTAGTGTTTTTGAGCTAATATCGTGTTCTAGTTGCTTTGTATGCTTTTAACGTGTTTTGTAGGAAATATAGCTTTTATTAGCTAAATTCCCGAGGATAGAAGCAATTATCGAGAACACAAGCTAAGTAGAGTATGGATTGGGTCATBCATGGCCATGCAAGMTTAAAGACTTAAGGAGATGATCAAAATGTGAAGAAATGGCCCAAGTAAATGATCAAKCCAAAATGTAAACAATTGACTAAATGAAGCCCAAAAGAAATACAAGTGAAGATGTGGCAATATCAAGCATAGGATTCTAAGAATTTTCCCCACAACAAAGCATTTCCGGATAATTAAGGGTGCAACAAATTAAAACTTTGGATTCCCGGGGCATTAACTATGGCCATTTAAGGCCATTAATCTGAAATGTTACGTCCCCGATCGGGGTCACCCATCCCCGAGGTTTCCTATATTTAAGTCCCTCGGATGCTTCAAGGCTTGTTTACGTTTTGCACTCCTAACTACTATATAAGGAGGGTCACTCCCGACCTCTCACACAACACTTCACACACATTTTCTCACATAATTCTCCCTATATTCTAGTATTTAGGTTAGCTTAGTTTAGATTAGTTTAGCTTAGTATTTTATTAATGTTACAAACAATTTCATTTACAATTTTATTTCAATTCGAGTTATTGTTCTTCATTTCCAAGTTATTCATTTCCATTGTTCTTCTATTCCACTTCTTTTGTGTTCTTCAATTTCCTTACGGTAATTTTATTTAGCTTTCATTTTATTTATGTTATTTACATTATAGTTTTATATTTGCATTGTTATTTTCACTTAGCATTTTCATTTGTTAACATTTCCCTAATATGAGTAGCTAGAAGTTCTTAGTCTAGGGATTAGGGGAGTCATGT
>VHZZ01007187.1:46302-61964 GCA_009801015.1 Silene noctiflora | reverse complement strand
GTATTAAACAACAACAACCAACAAATAAGGTATGACTAAGATGGTCACAATGAAATCTAAAATGGTCACACTGTGACCAAAGATGGTCACATTTGTCTGAAACATATTTAAATGCACGCATTAAACAGTGTTTTGCCATATATGTCAGCATTCAATATCAAAACACCATATCACCATTTTTAATATCAGTTTTGATAATTATTGAACTATTTTTTAAAATAATGGTAAAAAATAAAGTATTTATCGTTTTGGGTCGKTTTTRAAAGTATTTGTTAAAAYGGTGTCCACGTAGGTTTGAAAATTCCCGAACCTAAAAAGCGGAACAAACACGCCATTMATGATGGCGKGTCTTTAGTCTCAAAAATCATTGTATAGAGCTGATTCTTCACCTCACTAAAATGGCTGAATAAAAACACGAAATTTTCACTCATAATACTCTACGCAGCACCGTGCCTCACTACCCACAACAACGAAGATCGGTATCAATCCTCCAACTACAATTATGTCATCTCCCAATCCCATAAACCACTATAAACATGACCAAATCGCACATTGCTAATTAACAAATCACCATTTTTAGCCTAAGCACCACCGACCACCTTCGCTATAGCCATGGCCAAATCACACACCACAAATTGACGCCACCTCAAATAGACGGATAGATTTTCGTCACCGTCGCTGCCACTCCTCGACAATTCATCAAATAGATCCAGCAGAACGACGTCGGCAGCAGTTCGAAATGGATGGGTAACTGGGAAAGTATGATGTCCGGTCTAATTCATAAATAACAGAGGAGGCTAGCTAATGGTCGTGGTGTGAAGTGAGGCCCGGGCTGGTAGTTGTGGGTGATTTCAAGCGGTAGTAGCGGGTGATTTCAAGCGGGGCCATGGTGGCTTCAAATGGTATCTAACTGTCTGTGGTGGGTGGTCCATGTGCTGYGTCGGAGTGGATCGGTGGTTAGACGGCGTAGATTTGTGATTGGTGGAGAGGTTGGGAGGTGTGAGGCTGAGAGGAGTGAAGACGTTGAAGCAGGAGGTTTGTAAATAGGAAAATAAGGGATARTAGTGGCTTTGTTTCTAAATTGAATGTCTTTTAAACACACGCCATTCCTAATGGCGGGTCTACTCTAATGTACACGCCAGTAGTAATGGCGTGTTTCCGTCAAGTTTAATTTTTGTTTTAATTTCAGAGTTTTATTAAACCCGCCATTATTAATGGCGTGTTTGTTCCGCTTTTTAGGTTTGAGAATTTCCAAGCCTACGTGGACACCATTTTAACAAATACTTTCAAAATCGACCCAAAACGATAAATACTTTATTTTTGAGCATTATTTTAAAAAATCGTTCGTTTTTCTAAGACATATGAAATAAAAAACCTAAAATGAACATGAAGTAAACTGAACAGTAGCATTTATTCAATAAAGAAACCAACTCAATCATGAACATTTTTTGCTACTTAAACATAAGTACAACCCCAGATCTACACATCAAAACACAAAAGATTCAAACTTTTTCACATAAATCAAACAAAAACCCAATAAAATTATCAATTTTGAGTAAAGAATGACATAAAAATTGATATTTTTTACATTAATAAAAAAACCCAAGATTTACATATCAAAACACTAAAAATTCAAACTTTTTAACATAAATCAAACAAAAACCTAACAAAGTTATCAACTTTGAGTAACAAATGACATAAAGATGGGAATTTTTTACATAAATAAAAAAACAACACAATAATCAATTATCATCACACAATCCACCATCCTCGTTCACGACATCATCAATTTGCTCCTCTAATATCGTCAAAGTCGTCTCCTCTATTATATTTGATTTTTTTTGGATGAATTTGTGCAAATTTAGATGAAGATTTGGAAGAGATTAATGTTGTCGTTGTTATTTCAGAAGCAAATGAAACTGAGTAAAAATGTTTGTTTTAGGGTTTTTAATAGGAGAAGAGAAAAGTTCACAAACATAAAATACAAAAAATGAAGAGAGAAGGACTGCCTAAGGAACCCAAGGAAAATTTAATATTGTTTATTATGTGATGTCAAATACATCAGCCAACTTACATAACATTTGAAGATAATCCAACCCATTTTCTTCTTACACTAATTCTTATTTCAGACCGTCATATTCCTCTAAAATCTTCAAACGAATACCATTTCCTCTCACAAATGACCCATCAAGGGCAAGTGGGGTGAGCACATGGGGGTGGTCCACCCTGTCCCCTCTACTCATATTGTTAGAGGTCTTTACCGTTTGAAGATCCGACCCGTCTTAAGCAAGACTTACTCTTCTTCTTAAATGCTGTTATTCGCCCCGTCTTCTCATTTGTGACGGATAGTGTCCGTCACAAATGAGAATTTGTGTATATATATCCATTGGATTTTACCCCTCAAAATAAGAACCTTTGAAACGGGGACGCAAGATCACTAAAAACAAGCATTTGCGTACTGCGTCGGACATAACACTTGAAAAGTTAGGGTTCCGTCTTCTCCCCCCAAACATCCGAAGAAATCAACACACTGTAACAATGGCGATGGCGGCATTGAGGCGCGAAGGAAGGCGTATAGGCCCTATGATCTACACTAATCAAATCCCAACTATTCGTTCATCTATTATCTCTTCCCAGTACGTACTTCCTCTCCTATTGATCTCCTTTTTCAATTTGTTGATTGTCAAATTTGCTGCTTTTATAATTGATTGATTATATTGTTCGAAATGCTGATTTATTTTGGAAATTTTCTCTGAAGTTGATGTTCTTATATCAATGAAATCTTTTGATCGATTGGAATAATGCATTTTGTTTCATTTTTAATTGATGTTTAGAAATAATTTTAAAAAGTGGCAGATTGATTTGCTGTTTTTCTCAATTGATTGTGACGTCGGATTTTCCATTTCAGATCATGTGTGGTACTTATGTTCTTTTTTATATGTTAATGGAATGACAGTTTCCATGGGTTGATGAAATGTTGTTATCAGGTTTGTTTGTGGTAGAATTGGTTGCATTTGATTTCTAATTGGTTGATTTTGATCCCCTCATTTTAGTGGCGTAACCAGGATTTGTAGTTTTGGGGCGGAAATTTTCATGAGGGTGAACTAGGATTAAACTCTAAAATATTAACCAGAGTTTTCAAAATTTATAGTACTGAGGGAGCAATCACCCCTGTTAGCTCCCCTTAGTTTTTCCATTGGCTCATTTATTCGTAAAATGATGAACTTTTATGCTCAGCTGAAAATGTACATGAGCATATCCTTGGAAACCCGTAATCACATTGAAAAGGGTTCTGTGAGTATATCTTTTTTTATTCTAGTTTAAACGGATCAGCATCACTCCATGTCATATAACCGATGTAAACATAAAAGAACTAGAGCCATGGACACTAAGTGGATTATACATCCGATGTACTACCACCAGTCATTTTTTTGAGTTTTGTTTTTAAAATTATGAGTTTTACTATGAAGTTTCTGAGTTCATCCACTTAAACATTAAACTCAAAAAATTACACTAAAACTCAAAAACATTATATATAAGCTTAGTTAAATTTGAGTTTTAACGGAAAAAAAACAAAATCTAACTTATAAACTTTAATAAGCTAAAAAAAATACACATATACTCAAAAACAAGTACAGTTTAAGGTAATAAGCCCAGAAAAAATACACATATGCTCAAAAATAATAAAATATGAGGTAATACATCAATTGTATGTTCCTTTTTCTCAACCATGGAGGACTTGGTATCCGATGTATGTTCCTTTTTCTCAACCATGGAGGACTTGGTATCCGATATATGTTCCTTTTTCTCAACCATGGAGGACTTGGTGTTTAGTAGCTCAGGCAAATAAATGGCAGTTTGGCAAGGTATATTATGTTGGGATGAATTAGGACTGAGATGTTCCATTTATATGGGATGGAAGGATAATTTAGTATTTTTTAGCTTGTCTTATTGTACTGGCCCCCTTCTTTGGCTTTATAAGGAAAAAAGACAAAATATGTAAGCCATCCCGAAAAACTCTGGAACGAATATCAGACATCCACCTTCCTTGTTCTATCTCTTCTATTTTTCTTTTTATTGCTCGTATCTGGGATCCTAGGTGATATTCTCCACTCCAAATGACCATAGTTTGTAGTCGTTAGACGGCCTATCAATCTCAAGACTGAATAGTCTTGTCCAAGACATGATAGTACTTGGTCGCCTCTTTGATTAAAATCATTGTGCAGTTGTTTGGTCAACTTCCTCTGTGATTGCCATGAGTGATATTGGTATAATGTCAGTTGTCGAGTATGTGTGCGAATTCTGGTACAACTTACAAGTGTTGGCAAGAGGGTAGAGCTTGTTTTTAGGAAGTATGAAATTCTGTAGCAAGTTTAGAAATGATACTGCAGTAAAACCTAATTTTTTTATGGTGCTGTATAAGTTAATATCTATTGATTTTGCAGGGAGCAGGTATCTCCTGGTGTTCGCTATATTTCTACTCAAATTGGTGAGTACTTAGTAATCCAAGTTTGGTACTAGTTTTGCGGTTTTGCAGATATTGTTTTTGCTCCCGCTTTTCATAATATATCTTTTTATTCTGATCCATAATGTGTGTCGGCTAATGCAGTAAGAAACCGCATGAAGAGTGTTAGGAACATCCAGAAGATCACAAAGGCTATGAAGATGGTTGCAGCCTCAAAGCTAAGACAAATTCAGTCAAAAGCCGAAAAATCCCGTGGCTTATGGCAACCTTTCACCGCACTTCTTGGGGATATTCCCAGTAAGCATTTTTTTTTTGGCTATTTATGGTCCGTCTGATTTGGTTATATTCATTATTGGTTCCAGTTTCGTTACACTGAGTTACTTTTTCTAAAACATCTGTTGCCCCATTCTAGGATACTATGCTGGCTGAATGTCTGATATGTTTACGCAGCTATGGAGTAACTTATGTCCTGTGTCTGATAGGTTCACTTATGGTTTTGTACTTCCTTTAGTTGCGGAATTATATTTTCACATTTTATATGTATTAAAAACACTTTTCCTGTTATTTTTATTACGGTAGAATGTAGATTGAAGCATTAGAGGTCAAGTGTGGAGATCTCTGCAGTCTCTTTATTAGTTGAGAGTTGAGATGGCCTTCTAGTCATTTATTAAAATTGCTGCTGTTGTGTTTTAGGCTCTGTTCAATTTTTTTTTTTTCCCATCTGTTAGGTACTGAATCTAGGGCTTCTAGGCGTAATTGTGGCTAAGGGTTCAGGTCTATTTGGTGACTAGTTAATGTTTGTTGAAATCTTGGCTAATGGCACTGTGATACCTTTTCTGATTTTGCTAGGGGAATAAGGACCATAAGGGGGGTATTTACTAATTTGTTGTTGACTCATAGGTGTTGATGTGAAGAGAAATGTGATCGTTACCATCTCTGCGGACAAAGGTTTGTGCGGTGGAATCAATTCAACTTCTGTCAAAACAAGCAGAGCAGTCTACAAGCTGAATGCTGGTACTAGTTTTGCTATATATTCTATTTTTGTGATCTTAGTTCCCTTGCTGCTTAGGTTTGCTCTACTACTTAAACCACAATATACTAACAAACTCTGCTGCGGCAGGTCCGGACAAAGAAAATAAATATGTTATTCTGGGAGAGAAAGCTAAAGTGCAGCTTATCCGTGATTCAAAGCAGAACATTGAGCTTTGTATCACTGAGTTGCAGAAAAATCCATTGAATTATACTCAGGTTTGATTTCAAGCTTTTTCCAATACATCAAACTAGCTGAATAATTGTCAAACTTCTGCAACATTGTTCTCAATTTATCGTGCTATTCTTTAGTGTTTCGTAGGTGGCGGTTTGTTCTTTTAGATGACTACTACATGTAGGTGAAATACTGAAATTCCAATTTTGCTAAAATTTGCCACAATTGTTCAAATACTTGGTTTCCAGACTCTTAAGATACCTTGGATTTCATTTTTACTATTTACGCGTTAGAGACAGGAATTATATACTGGGGGTTTGTTGGCTCATTGCCATCTAATTTATGTTTTGTTTATCCATCATGAGTGCCGTCTTCTTTCATATATCGGCATCCTTTTTGTGGCAAGCCTTGCTCTCACGATTTTGTTTACGGAGCAAGTCAGCTTGAGCTTTTGTTACAGTGATTTCCAACTGAAAAACTTACTCGGCTTTACTTGAGCTGAACTTGGATCAGCTTTATACTTTTCTATCGTTGTTCGTCAATCTCGATTCTCATTTACTCCACTCAAAATAATGATCCAACTAACACCTAATTCAAGTAAGCGAACAAGAGTTTCTATGGGTTTTAGACAAATGCACTGAAAACAACTAACACGGCATTCTTCAGCAATCCAAGATACATATTGATCCTCATGACAAAAGGTCACTGACAACGCTCAAATTTATGAAACAATTATACCAGCTAAAAAGTGTAGTAAATAAGAATCAATTATCCCTAATTAATTGCTCTACAAAAGCTAAACCCCCAATTTAATAAGGCCCTTTGCCTGCAAACCAAGTGCACAGTTAGCTCAATTAATCAAATCACAGGTCCACCCTCACACCACACTTACAAGCTAAATGAGTAATATACAAATACAATCCTCGATCTACAAAAATTGAAACTTAGATTGAATTCTAAAACAGGTATTCAAACAAAAAAAATTCCTAGATCACTTCAAACAAAACCCACCATTGACATTTTTTAACCTTACGTATTTGATGAAGATGAATATAACACATTCATTCATGGAAGAATGGATGAGATTATAAAGAGATAGGGGAAGGATAATAAACCAAGTTATCGTTGTAATGAAAGAGGAGGAAATAAATTGAAAAACAAAATATTACAGGTTACTTTCAAAGGGAAGTAGAGGGAGATGAAGATCATAGGATCATAAGGAGAAAGGTGGGCTGTGCTTGCTTTTACCTGTTGTTACAGGTCAATAAAGGGCCAATTCTGTTAAAAGGGGAGGGCTGTGCTTGCTTTTACCTGTTGTTACAGGTCAATAAAGGGCCAATTCTGTTAAAAGGGGAGGGGTGTAATAGTTGGGTATATTAAATTATTAATAGTTAAATTACAGTTTAGAGTATTTTTAGAAGCACCTTAATAGTTTGGAGTATTACCATTAAATAACCCTTACATTTTCAGCCTTAAGAATTTTTATTTTTAAATTCTTAACGTCGTTACCGGTGTCCTAGATCTTGCTACTAAATTAATGTCTCCTGATTATTGAACGTCTGAACCCCCATAGTCTAGATCCTAGAACCCCAGGCCCCTCCTTATAATAGAGGATTAGAGGTGGTATCCACGTGGCCGTGTTCTACTTTCGGCGAAGTGAAAAGGAAGAGGTTTTTATGAGCCTTTTTGTGTAATTTTCTTTTTTGTATCGTAGTGCCAAAAGAATAATATGTATTTTTGGCTCCATTGGAATTGAGAAATGGGTGGGTTGCTTTGAACTGAAGTGCCTTGTAGATTATGATAAATTTACTTCATGCTATTGAGCATTGGCTTATACGTCAAATGTTTAGCTGTTTCTATTAAGATATTTCGTGGCCTTTGATTTGATTCGCATTGATGTTTGTGTTCGGCCGTCTGCTACCATTAAGCTTGTAACTGGTGTTACCAGGACACGTGTTTATTGAGTGTTGCAAGATGTCTCTCTATTGAATTCACCAAGTTATGTGTATAGAGGTCAATTAGGGCTTTTTTCAACACCTACATCCATCAAAGCTTTTTTTATACTCCCTCCCATCCACACCAAAGGTAACATTCACTTTTTGGGAGTCAAATTTCAAAAACTTTGATCATGATTATCGTTAAAGAAATGAGACTTTGAAAGACGAAACTTATATATATAAACTTGTTATGAAAAGATCTTTCTTAAATTTATTTATTTTTGAAAAAGTCACATATAAATGAAGAAAAATACGGTCAAAGTACTGACTCGAAGACCATCCAAAAGCAAGTGTTACGATTGGTGTGGATGAGAGGTAGTAAAAGGTTTTGTTTTGGGTAACTAACATTGTTGAAAACAAGCTCTGCAGGTGTCTGCAATTGCGGATGATATCTTGAAGAACGTGCAGTTTGATGCATTGAGGATTGTATTCAACAAGTTCTCTTCGGTGGTGTCTTTTCTGCCGACAGTGTCCACTGTCCTATCTCCAGAGGTAATGTTTTCAGCAGGCAGAGAAGTTGCTGATCCTATCCTTGATAGGTGACTACTTATGCTTTTGTTTTTGTATAGATTGTGGAGAGGGAGTCCGAGGCTGGTGGTAAGCTGGGAGATCTTGATTCTTATGAGATTGAAGGTGGGGAATCAAAATCCGAGATTCTGCAGAATCTTACTGAATTTCAATTTTCTTGTGTAAGTATATTTACTTTCTGTTTATTTTGATACCATGACGAGTGTTGTTCTGGAGTATTATTTTAGTTGGGCCAAAGACTCTTCCAAGTATTGGCCGTTTTACTTACTTGAGAGATGGTAATCTTTATCAAATGTTTTGCAAAGCTTATGTTAATCTTCCATGTTTTTTTATGGGATTTGTACAATTCATTTGAATTCTGTCTGGCTTCTTTTCTTTCTTGTGCTCAGACTTCATCATTATGTCTCAGGTGATGTTCAATGCAGTCTTAGAGAATGCCTGCAGTGAGCAAGGTGCAAGAATGTCTGCTATGGACAGCTCTAGCAGAAACGCTGGGGAAATGCTTGACCGGCTCACACTTACCTATAACAGGTTCTATTCTCCCCCTCGCATATGAAAATTAAAGTGCTCTATTCATTTTTAGCAAGTCTCCCGAAACCGTTTTACAATAAGATAACATTTTAAGGCATATTATGTTATTACTATTTTTGTTTCATCGTATTTTCTCTAAGCTATCAGTCTGCTATTTGTTGTATTAAATGATGTTTCTAATGTACCCAAGTGATTGATTCTATCATTTTAATGGCGACAGAACTCGACAAGCATCCATCACGACTGAACTTACTGAGATTATTTCTGGAGCTTCTGCCTTGGAGACCTAGACAAGAACTCCTTGGTTAGTGTGCTATCTTTGATGTTGACGAAATAAGTATGATGTTATGGACCTTTTCCGGCCTTTTTGCTGCCCAGACTTCTGAAATAAATTCAAAACCAGCTTTCCTGTGGAACACGAGGAAAGTTCTTTTTTTTTTTTTTTGGTGGATGCTACAAGTCTTCTCTGATCTTGAGATGGATTATTATTCAAATTAGCCGCAACTACTGCACCCCATTTTTGTAATATCATTTGACTTTTTTTTTTCTGCGGAGTTTTTCTATTGAATCTTTCTTCCTAGTGGTAGCAAAGAAGCCGGGAACAATTGATTTGGGACACTTTACCAAGCATACCTTGTTTAATCCTACCAGTGACTGAAAATTAAGAATGGTGTTCATATTTCCATACTATACATGATTTCTGACCATGAGGCAACGTCTATTGTTAAAAATCTGCAATCCCTTGGCCTTGACAGCCTTATTAGACTGCTTATCGCAAAAAAAAGAATTACTAAATTGAAGTGTGGCTAGGCAAGTGCAAATGCTTCTCCAGCTGTGCTTTTGTTGCCAACATGGAGTATGAAAAATTACTTTGGTTAGTGTGTTTACTGGTCATCAAATCAAAAAAATGAGTCTAGTAGTTTTCCTTGTGGAACACGAATCTGGTTGTGGTCTTGGTCGATAATTTGGTGCACAATGCCTCCAACATCTTCGCCAGGTTCGATGAGCCACAATAGAATACGCCTACAAACATGGAGTATAACCCATAAATAATTGTGCTATTTTTCTCAAAAAAATTAAAAGGGTTGTATAATCAAGTAATGTCTTACCAATACTCGATCCTTCGTGGCTTTGAGCCAAACTTGTGAATATCTTCAACCAATGTGGCCGAGAGAAATGTGTACGTACCTAGTTTGATACAGTTAAGAGATTAATTTCCGTTTTAAACATTTATATCCAATTTTCTGAAGTCTCGGAAAGTTGCTGTTGATAAGTTTCTCTATTTCTCTCTTATATCCCCTCTTTGAAAAATTTGTGTCTTCCGGCTGGATCGTACTCCATACACTAAGTCTTTAAAATATTCCATCACCTAAGTGTTTATAATATTCCATTTGATGGATTTCCTTTAGGTATAAGAATGACGGTCCTGCCGGAGAACACAAGAATTTTTCATCTATTTTAGTCATTTGTTTCTTTGTGAGGTTTATTTTAATCGAAGGTAAATAAATGTTTAAGATGGAGGAGAATCAGATTAAGTTCAGTAGAAATCAGAAATCTGACCTGTGTTCGAGAGAATATGTCAAGGCCGGTTTTGGCAAAATGCAACGATTGAGTTGTGCTTAGTAATATCGATCGTGCATCCCCAAGTGAGTTCACGCTCGTCAAAAAGTTGTGCATCTCCATCACTCTCTGTAAACACATAGGTGTATAAAAAAAACTAGCGGTTAAGATGATGACATTTGTATTGCACGATAGATTTGGCATAGAATGTGCCTATCTTGGATTAGAGCTGTTTGTGGACGGGACGACCCATTAGAGCCGTTGTGTCTGACTGGTTAACAAAATGGGCTTGGAGAATGTATTTTCCAAAATTTTGGGCGAGGGCTTGAGTCGTAGTCTATCTAAAATTTTATGAAAGTTGAGGTCTTTATTGTTGTGTTAGCCCGAAAAATGAGAGAATTCAAAGCGTCCAGTGTTCACCCCTGTGGCATGCGGAGTGGTAGTAACTGATTTAAACTCGGCGTCATCTAATGGCGAACTCATTTTCAATAAAAAAAAAACAACTTATAGATCACCTGTTTTTGGTTTGCTTCAATGATTTCCTTCATGGAGTCCCTGAACCAGTCTAAGGAGCCATGTTCCCTTGTAACCCAATAAAAATAGGCCTTCGACGGTCCTCTCGTGTCACCAAACTCTAAATCATTCATCTGTATAAACATTTCCAGAATAAATACATTAATTATATAGTTAATCTTAGTATAAAAAGGCGACTTAATTGTAAGTGACTACTTACTTGATTAGGAGGTTGTTTCTGAAGCCTATCTCCTATGTCCTTGAGGATACTAATGAAAGGTGTTGCTCCTATCCCAAGGCCAATCATCACGACCACGTTGTATTTGATATGATCCTGAGACGCTGCTCCATATGGCCCGTCAATGTATACTTTCGGGTAAGTAAATGGTTTTGAGATCACTGCCTGCTATTTTTTCGTGAAATTAATCATGTTGTTGGAAGTTTGCTTGGTTTTGACGGAGCTTAAATTTTCAATTAATTACCTCTTGGAAGAGATTATGGATATGATAGCTCCAATCTCCGAGGGTCCGAATATGGATGCTTAGATAGCTATCATTTGGTCCTGATGTCAAAGAAAATGGGTGCCTAGAATACATGTAAAAGGCATACAACAAACGATATTTTACACTTGTATCGTAAAAGGACCAGTGCCATCCGATGAACAAATCAAATACATTTGTATCGCGTTGTTACATACTTACATACCATTCAAAAGGAGATATATGGGGGCACTTGATGTATATATACATGCCACTTTTGTATGAAAAACCAGTTGGTTTGGACAATTTGAGATGTAAAACTTTTCCTGGGTACATGTTTGCCTGCAAACATGACATTGGAAATTTGTACATAAGCATTTCTTAGGTATATATTCTATCACAAAATCCGAGACAAAGGGGCAAGTGGAAGAGGGTATATATTTACCTCAAGAATGTCAACTTCATAAGTTTCTGATCTTATACTTCGATATATTCGCTCCCCTGCATATATTAGAACCGGAACTGCTAGGTACATCCATGTCTAGACAAGAACATTGAAGATATAATTAATATTTCATGTACAAAGAAGTACTGGAATACCTCCTCTGTTCCATTTGATTGTATAAATTTTCAAAATATCTAGACGGATTTTGAAAAACGTATACAATTAAATTAAGAAATGGAAAGGTAGAAAGTTGGCGGTGGGCATACCGTTTTCTCAACGAAGTTGTTGGCAAGGAAGAGGAACATGGAGTGGATGATGAGCAAGATATAGACTATGATGAGGAGATGATGTGAGTACCAAAATGTATTATACCCAGTAACCCGACGAATTGGGCCTGGTAACGACTGTGACCGGCGTCTCGGCATTCTGGTGGCTAAAGCAAAGGCAATTGCCATTAAAATGACCATGGCAATCCCGGTTGCGACCTCAGTTGTGCATAAGACTTGTAGATATGAAGGTTGTTGGTTGCCAAATCTATTTCCAAAGGTTCTCTGAAAAATGAAGGGATTGCTTGCTGATATTCTTGGTATGTCACAAGCCAAGTGAGTACCTCCATGTAAGATCACTCCTATTACAATCCCTCCTGCAATTAGCTACAAAGGTAAACAAATGATTGAGACGTAGGGAGTTGTTATCAGAAGGAAGGATCCGTTTTACAACATACACAATATTAATATGATTTGAACAGTAATTTTAATGGATGTAAAAGATTTAATAATTACCTTGTGAAAATTGATATTATCATTGAAAGGGACAATAGAGCTAACCCAAGGGCTCCTCCTAAGCCAAGTAACCAAGTTTCTAGATACAGGAAGCAGTATAAGAGCCATGTTGAGCTTAAGGGTCTCGGCTGCGCCCTTCGCCGCGCTTAGACAGTATCCCATAATTTGAAAGGCAGCTCTATGCTTATATTGTATGAATTTCCATGTAAAGAGTCCTATGCAAAGCGCCAGCCAAAGGGTCACAATCCAAGCTCGACGCCAATAAGTTCTGAATATGATCTCTACCATTGACATGGTCGTTGTGGCTTCTCGATGGCCTTGGTTTACCAACACACCGGGGTGATGAGATCGAGACTTTGCTAGCTCGTTTTCTGTGGAAATGTCGCCTTTTGTTAAGACGGTTTTGAAGAGCCTCTTAAGTTGATGAAACTGCATAAGTATGATAGATAAATGTGAGTGTACTGCGCAGGGCAGAGGGAGCTTTAGGGGCAGGCAGGCACAAGTGATTCGCGTGTTTATATATTTCCTGGCTACGCCATTGGAGTTAAGGTACAGAGCGTCAATTAGAAGGTTTAAGGAGTTACGACATACCTCGATGTATCCCTTCTCTTGAGTATCGACTTCTTGCAAGATTAGAGAAGCAAACCGTTCCCCGTCTTCTCCTTTCATGCTCAATGAATTTGTTGAAGCACTTAACAATATCATCTATATACAACAATACCATGGTCAATTCGCCTTCATTTTCATGTCGATTTGTTTATAAATAATTATTAACAACCGCAACCTTTTCTAAATCGTTTTTGGTAATCCTTCCATCCATGTCTCTATCACACCTGAGAAACAGCGGGAATTACCCAAAACGTTAGTTATTCCATTTGCATAATCGTACATACATATAACAAGTGTTCTGAGTCGGGATAAAACTGCGTATATCTAACGCTTATCTTTGAGTACGTTGCACGATTATAATTAAAAGAGTAATTTGCATGATTTATTTGGATGAAATATAATTACATGTTGAAGAAGATTCTTGTAGTAAGATCATATGATGGATTCGTCAGTCGACGACAATAATCGTATAGCTCTCTTTTATTGAGCCTCATGTTAAGATTTGTTCTTCCTCTTAATGCAAGAAGAAGCTCATCTGCAAACTCTGAATTTTGTTGCATTCCTATTACAAAACAGGGGACAAATTAAGATCGATGCTGTTGGAAAATTATCGTCAGTCTTCTACATGAACGTACTAAAGCAACCAACTAACAAGTAAACCGTAAAATTGAATAAACCACCAGCTACATACTTTAATCTCGATTATTTAGCTATAAAATTGATTTTACGTTTATTTCTTGTATAACCGTCTTACACCAGAAGACTTACCAATGCAGTAACCAAAATGTGAGGCATCAACTGTAGGAAGAGCCTGATGATCATCCCAAACAGCAACCTGATTGAACCGTTGTTCAACTTCCTCCAAGAAAATGATACCATCTCCTTCATCAACGAATCTCAACCGTTGATCGTCCTCTATCTCTTCGTCTAAGAGTGGTGGCGACAACAAAGACGTGCCACTGTCGATCTCATGGTCAGACGAGGAAGAAGATGAATATAATGAAGACGACGATAACGAAAATGACAACAATATATCTTCTTTAATATCCACCATTATTATGTTTTTGGTTCAAATGACCGCAATTTATCCCGGCCAACCTCAGAGTTGGAGTAACCTTGAGCTGTTACTACCTGAGCTAACTCTTTAGGTAAATGATAGCAAGGGTGAAGTAGTGTAAAAATGAAGGGCATTTTTGGATGTGGAGGATATAACTCAAATGAATATATAGAGTATAAGAGGAATAAGGGAATTAGGTGAAGTAATCATGGAGTAATATAATGTTAGATAGATCATGTAGACATAGTATAATTATATGTTATGGAGCTGCGGAAAATCTTTGCTACCACCCTGACACATTGTGTAAGACATGTAGGGTTAGTTATTATTATATGATGGAGTTTATGAGTCATGTGATTCCATAGTATGGTATTGAGATTCAGTATCACCTCGTGACGCTTTATCATTATCCTTTTTACATGTATTAAAAACAAATTTATAGGTACATTGTGTTTAATTTAGTTACTTTCTTTCCTTCTTTAGATAATTTAACTCCTCACCCGTTTGTTTAAAATCCGATTTTATCGTTTCTATGAAATTCATAGGTAATATAATCTTGGCTAGTTATATTAAAAAAAATGTAATGTTGGTAAATGAAGAGTAGTTATTAGAGAGGGTGGTTGGCTTGTTGCACTTGCATAAACCAAAATAAGTGTAGTAGGGACATGAAGATGATGAATTGGGCATAAGAAAAGGGGAGTTGGAGAGAAATTTTAGTCTCTTGTTGAATAATGTGGTGTGGTTACTACTTACTTGTTGATGTGCTCATCTATTTCACCTTCTCTAATTTGTTTACTTCCTCCCCTTCACCCTTCTTTACAGCTTCATTTCCATATTCTTTTGAGGGACTAAATTCCCATACTATATTTGGTGAAACCATCTTGCCAAATTGCTAATAGTGATTGATTGACAAACTGGAAATTATATAAGATCTCATGTAGCATGAGTATAATACATGGCTATTGTTCCAGTGAATTATTTTAATTTGCGGTGGTTGGCTTGGCCAAAGCGGGGCTATCTACTAAAATTTAAAATTATTCGTATGGATTCCGGAATGTTAGTGCTGTTAGAGAATGATACCCATATCATTCTTAAGTATATTTGTTAATACTCCCTCCTATTCTTAATAACTCTCCCCTTTTCTCTTTGGCACAAAAATTAAGAATTTGATTAAAATAAGTATAAATTATTGTTGTGGGTTGAGGAGATTGGAGAGAGGGAAGATATTGTGGGTGTTGTTGTGGGGTGAAGTGAATAAAATAAGCATAAAGTATTGTATTGTGGGGTATTGTTGTGGGATGTGGTGATTAAAATAAGTATAAAACTTTACCAAAAAAAGAAATAGGGAAGGTATTGTGAATAGACGAAAAAGGAAATAGGGAGGGTTATTGAGAATAGGAGGGAGTATCTTGTATATTAGTCAATGGTTGTTATTATCCTTTCCTAATCTCTAGCACTAATCTAGACAACTAATCTCTACATTCTAGGCTAC
>VHZZ01007187.1:5257-23028 GCA_009801015.1 Silene noctiflora | reverse complement strand
GTTCTCCCTACTTAGTCTTGGTAGTGTAATGGTTTAATAATGTTCTTAATTTATTGCATTATCATAATCATCATGTTAGTAGTATATGAGCAACTATATTAGTACGAATGCTTCATGAAATGACGATGGAATGTTTAATTGATTTGGTTATTAGTTAGGCATTTGGGTTGGTACATAGCATTTTGATGCATTATAACATGATCATTTGGGAATTGGTTGGGATGATGCATTATAACATGACATATATGTGAGCATTAATTGTCTTATATGAATTGGTGGTTGTGGGATGATTGGAGGATGTTGGTTGGTGGATATTGGTGGAGGTTTGTTAATTCTCTTGGAGACATGAGGCAGTTGGAAGACCGTCTCATGCTTAGGTCGCCCCTTGGAGCTTCCCACTCCAAGGGGAATTGACACATTAATGACTTGAGTATACGTAGGGGCACATGTGGTTGAGATATGTCGCTTGGCAGGGGATCCGAGTCGCTCTCGGCCCCGGTACCACCGGTGTGTCCGGAGTACCTTGATGGACTGAGGTCCGGGTTGTTGGATAGGTATGCCTGGGTGTGTCCCGGTACCGGTGTTGGTAAGATGATGTTCTAATCTTAATCTCTTTGCATTTCATCATTTATCATTCATGCATTTAAATTGTAGGCTTGCATTTAATATCATGTTAAACCCTTATATTATCGTGACTAACCAAATGGGTTTTTAACATCTGTGTCGATCCATATGGTGATTTCCGCCCGTATGGGGAGCAGTGATTTGACAGGTGCACTTTTCATTTGCATGGGGCTTGGAGCGGTCTCACATTAGAGTCGTCACTTGGCCTATTAGCTTTTGTTTAAACATTTGACTCCCTTGTCTTTCGATTTGGTTGTACTATTCGGGGATTTGTGTTGAATCCCATGACATGTAATCTAATTACTTAACCTTAACTTATCTAGTTCTCTTTTAGACTCTATTGGTAGTCTTGTCTTAAATTGCTTACTATCGAACCTCGCACCATAAAGCTTAGGAAACTAAGTCTCGTAACCCCTACAAGAGTTGGAATAGCCTAGTGGAAGGCTCTTGGCTTTTAGGGGTGTTACAAACACATCGTTGATACCCGAAGAAGTCATCTCATTTATTGTAGTTTATTTTCAAGAATTTGTACTTCGTTGTTTTATGTTGTAGTTTATAGGTATTTTATAGTGAACCATACCATTAGAATGTAAAGCTAGAGTAATCTTGTAGAGGTTAAAGGACGTGGGGCTATGACTTTTAGACTGCAGGGCCGTCACCCCTAAAAAATAATGGTTAACCTGATATATGTTGTTTGTAGGCTATCACTAGAGTTGGCAATTCGGGTCGTGGGCTTGTGGGCGGCACAACACGTCACCGCTCTGGGGAAGGCACGACATGGCACGCCGAGTTCTTCGAGGCGGCACAGACCCGGCACGATCGTGCTAGAGGCGGGTCCCGACGCGATTTTTGTGCCCAGGCACGGCACGACCCAGGCACGAGTGGGCCCGGCACGAACCTGACACGGCGGGCCTGGCACGGCACGACCCGGGAACTGGTACGAAAGTATTAAAAATATACTTTCTCCATTCAACTCCACTCTACCACTTTACTTTTTCACGTTTGTCAACGCGTGTTTTACGCGGTAAATATAGTTAGTTACGTATTTGTTAAAATTATAAAAGTTAGATATTTTTAATGTACTCGTAAAGACAAATCAAACAAGATCCCACATGAATATATAAAACTTACGTATTGAGAGAAAATCGAAATTAAATGCTTATTTGTGAATAGTATGCAAAATTAAAAGTGGTAGAGTGAAGTTGAATGGATGAAGTAGCAATTATGAAACAACACGTACTAAAAATATAACAATTATATATATTAAAAAACAATTATATAGTAATTTATTATTTATTAAACAAAAAGTACTAAAAATATAGCAATTATAAAACAGTTTTTTTAAAAAAAAAATAGATAAATAAAATAAACTTAAGGCACATGGGTCGGCCCACGTGCCAGGCACGAACAGCCCATGGGCCAAGCACGGTGCATGCACGAAACTCGGCGTGCCAAGAGCGGACCGCGGCGGGGGTTGGGGTGAATGGGCCAGGCACGGCACGACACGCCAACCCAATATCCGTGCCTGGGCCGGGCTAATTTTGGAGGAAAGCATGACGTGTCGGCGCGTGGACTAGTCCAACACGGCTCATTGCCAACTCTAGTTATCACGTTTACTCGAGGGTTTACCCAATACCCACAAAAGATAGAGGCTGCAGGTTCCCTTATCATCCAAAAAAAAGAAAAAATAATGATATCCATATTAATCGAAATGTAGTTACAAAACTCAATTAATTTACAATATGCTTTACGCAAGAACGACTTACACAAATACATATAGTAATGAGAGAAAAAAAACATAATCCGATTTTATAAATCGAAACCGAACTGAAACCGCTTTTAAAAACCCGGATATAAATCGTATCGGGTACCCAAGCCGGTTTCGTAGTGGTAAACCCCGTCGGTTTCGGGTGAGTCAATTAGAAATTAGTAACCCAGTTTTTAAATGATTTTATTAGAAAAACCAAAAAATTAGTTTCCTCTGACAAGCCCATAATAGAAACTGACAATACGGTAACTCAATCCTCTTCCAGAAATTGAAATAAAACTCTTGCTCCTTCAAATTGAAGGAGGTGAGTGATTCATATTTCCTTTTTTAGTTCCCAACTACGACGACAGCCACGACGGAAGTGTTTGGGGTTAGCAGGCACCACGAGTAAAATTGCCGGAATGTCGCCGCGGGGGCAACATCGCCATCTGTTGATGTCCAACCTTCCAATAGCAAACTAGTAGTAGACGTAGGTAGGTACTATGTAGCCAATAGCACAAAAATATCAAATTCCTTTGCTAATTGCTTAATCATAAATACGTGTGTATGACGGTCTTGCACACGTTTACTGTAACACGGATTCCCTTAATAACTACTTTTACCCACTACTTCGGTTATGATTGGGTCCGGTTTATTTGAAACCAGATTTCTAATCCGGTTACATATTGCCGAGAAATCGGGTAAATCTGGTTTGGTTCCGGTTTGTGAAAACTTGCTTTTGGAAACAAGGTACCCAAACGGAATACAAAGACCCGATTGGTGCCGACTGCCGATCGGTGACCACCTACCCACCCAATTAAACTATAATCCTGTTAATTACCTGACCAACGAATCATATACTCCATTTATGAATAACTTTTTTCCCTTATGAATTCACCTTCGGAATATAAGAATATATGAAAATTATAGAATTTTACGAATTTTAAGATTATTCCACATTTATATTTTTAGTAGTGGCACAGTGTAACAAAGCATCATCATTCCATTGCCACAATTTTGTTCAACAGATCTCCTTTTTTTTTTTTACAAATTTTCAGCCATTGCTGTCTCTTCAATTCACAACAGCTGCTCATCTTATACTGGTAATTTTTTTTTTGTTTTTCTAATTTGGTGTTTGTTTTATTCAATGTTAAGTTTTTTTTGATGGGTTGAATATAAATTGCTGTTGATCGTTCATTTCGAGTTAATAGTCTTAGACCCAAAATAATTCGGGATCGGCTAACCTGAATCATCATTTGATACGTTAATGGCCGGCTTCTTATGGGTTTTCTGCCTTATATCTTGTAAAGATCATTTTTTCATCAAAAGGTAGTTTTGGATTCCCTTTGTGAAACCCAACTTCACTTTCATTTGCTGCTGATAATTCTGAAAAGATAGTATTTTTGTGCAAATTGCCATAATGCCATGCCAAATTAATACTGGCATTTGGGTTATTGTTTGCCATTAGAGAAAAGTTTCTCCTTTGTTTGATGATGGAAGTTGTGGATTATATTGTGTAGATTAGGGTTTGATAGTTCAATCGTCGCGTATGAGGTTGTATAGTTTGAAGATAATTACGTTTATGGAAGAAACCAAATTCATGTTTTCTGAGGAATTAAGCGGTGCTTTGTGTGTAATCTCCGTGGGAATGTTTGAAGGTTTCAACAAGTGTTGTAGCATTGTAATGAGATTGTTGATCGCCAAATGAGTCGGCGTCCAGAAGAGGAATAATGCGAGAATACAATTAGAATATATTATGTTGCTCTCATGTGTTTTTTTGAATTTTTTTTTGTAGCAGATAAGCTTGATGGATTCATTGACGAAGGCGCATGTTGTGCAAGTTCCGGCAGATCACTTAAAGCAATGTAGCCGGTCTTTTCTTTGTAACTCGTTTCCTAGGGTAACTTTAAAGTTACATCAAAGTTCATTGGGGATGCTAAAGACTTCCAAGATCATAACTTGTGCAGCTTCTCCAATCCAGCCACTTCAAGCTTCAACTACAAATCGCTTTGATAACACACTGCCTTCCAAAGGTTGTTTTGAAATTGCGATTGTAATTAACTTGTGAATTATTTATCTCATAACTCAGGGTGTGGTGCTCATTGTTATCACCTGCTTTTAAATTTTTGCAGGACGGTCTGATTCCATTATTTAGAAAGCAATAACTTGGATGATTTGTTGGTTCTTTTTTATCAGAAATAAAATTTATTTGGTTAAATTAGGAGTTATGTTCTGAGTTATACTTTTTGGTAAATAGGCGGTTGTTTTTCCTTATCTTTGTAAAATTGAAGTATGTATTTATGTATCTAATGTATGTCGAGAGTACCTAATACCTTTAGTTTTGAAAGAAGGATTTCTAGATGTTTGGTTTGTTTGACCCATTTGTTGTATTACTGTTTGGTGAAAAATCATTATGGCATACTATTTCCGTTTCTGTAGTCTGCTTTACCTCTGTGCTGCTCTTGGTTCTTAATAGTTGAACTTACAGACATTTTGACATGAGATTTCTTTCCTTCCATGCTGAATATATACATTCTTTGATTGCATCTCTTGGACATTTTGGTGTACCATCATAGCTTATGGCGTCTGCTTCTGAAAAGGAGCGTCTCTCCTACTCATTCTGGGTCACATACTCACATTATGCCAGGGTGCATCATGTGATTTCATTAATATTACATCTTAATTTCTGTATGAGCAATGTTTTATGTTCATCCTGTAATCGACATCATCCCTCGTGTGCATGCAGAGGTGCTTGAGTTATGGAGAAACATAGATGCTGTTTGTTTTGACGTTGATAGCACTGTGTGTATAGATGAAGGCATTGACGAGTTCGCTGAATTTTGTGGTGCTGGAAAAGCAGTTGCAGAGTGGACATCAAGGTTGAATTTATTTTTCTTTTCTTTAATATTTCTTTCATTTGTTTTCTGTTACTTTAGAAGCCTTCTAAAGCGTGTTTAATATGATTCTTACAGAGCAATGAATGGATCAGTTACTTTTCAAGAGGCATTAGCAGCTAGGCTATCCTTGATAAACCCATCCTTTTCCCAACTCCAGGATTTCTTGGAGAAAAATCCTCCAAGGTATGCTAACAACTGAATAATGGCTTACATGAAGTGTATGGATTTGATTTTCCCATAAGATATACATGTATAATACGTAAACATGCATAGGCACTAACTGTAAAGACTATGATATCGTCCCCTTAAACATGGTTTCAGATTCGTTGGTTTTATGGTCTGATCACCAAAGTAGAGCTAGGCTACTAACAAGCAACATCCGACACTGGTATGGGTCATAGGGTCCATACTCATGTAACAGGGTTGAGATTAAGTATTAAATTGCTATGTCAATTCTTCTAACCTTAGTAAAATCAAAAGCTGCTACTTGGAACTTAATATCATAATATGTGATTTTATGCATTGTGCGTTCAAATTTATTCCCAAACATCTGGGCGCCCGTTTTTATTTTTTTTTAATCACTCAAGCGTTTGGCACAGACTTTCTCCTGGAATAGCTGACCTGGTGAAGAAGCTAAAGGCTAAAAACATTGATGTATATTTAGTATCTGGAGGCTTCCGTCAGATGATTAATGTAAGCCAATTACATAAGCTATTTGTCTAATTGTCTTTTCTATGGTTAACGACAAATTAATTAATGGGTTAACTCTCCATTTGACTCTTTCGGGGAATAGTATTCTGTTGATGATCAACTGTGCAAAATAAAACTTTTGTTCGTACAATTGATCATGTATTATAAGTTCTTTTCATCTTTTTATTGAGATTTTGCCTTTTGCTGAAGCCTGTTGCATCAATCCTTGAAATTTCAATTGAGAACATCTTTGCCAATCAAATGCTTTTTGGAAGCTCGGGGGAATTACTGGGTTTCGATGAGAATGAGCCTACATCAAAGAGTGGAGGAAAACCTATAGCTGTTCAACGAATCCGAAAGGTTTGCTCAGCTGCAGTTCTTTAGTCTTTACATTGTATTATATTAAGAAGAGAATCTTGTTGAGTTATATAATGAGGTTTACTTTCAGGCCCATGGGTACAAAACATTAGGCATGATTGGAGACGGAGCTACAGATCTTGAGGTAAGAGTCCTACTCTACTTCCTGCTCTAGAGTCTGACATTATATTTCGGTTGAGCTTACAGACAATTTGTTTGTGAACTCTTGCCGTGTTCATGATCTATGAAGGTCATGTGCATCGTAATATTCTTGAACTTCTAGAAACAAACCCTGTTGCTCACATTGTAGTACGGAATATATCTTTAATGAATATGTTTACCACAGAAAAAAAAAAAAAATGGGGTTCAGATCCTTCTAGAGTGACTCGATATCATAAAGTATATTACAAGTCTCACAAGCAGAAAACCAGTTTGCCTTTTACTGGTTAGTGGTTGATTGAATGTTTCTTGACGCAAAAAAAAAAAAAAAAAAATAGTGAGAAGTAAGGGCCCCTGCCAAATTAGATAATATGCTGGGAGTAGCAACAATAGATTCCCAGACGTTAAGTTGTTTAACTGAGAATCAGACGAGACAAGGAGTTAGAGGGAATATTGGTTCGGTTATCCTTGAATGGCTAATGCTAAGGTTTCTTCGATGTACTAGGCAACGTGTGACAAAAATAGATGACATGTACCTTTTTGATCGAGGACAAGAGAATTAGCATCTCTGAACAATGTAGTTATGTGACTGGGGTTTGGGAGATTATATTTAAGGTGGGTTTATCTTAGCAAGGTTCTCTGAATTACATGATGAGTAAAGTGCATGAAATCTATATTGTGTGCCAGGTCTGACAAGACATCTGTTCTTTTGTAGGCTCGTCAACCAGGTGGAGCCGACTTATTCATCTGCTATGCCGGAGTTCAACTCCGAGAGGCTGTTGCAGCAAAAGCTGACTGGCTTGTTTTCAGCTTTAAAGATCTTATCGATTCCTTGGAACAGTAACCTTCAGGGAAAAAGGCATTATGAACATCCCCATTTAAGCTTGTAGTCGTATAGTGTATTGCCTGATCTGATCTGTGTGCTTTTCCTTATGGTGCTCAGAAATCTGTCTTAGAAACAAAACGTTGATTGATTTGATATTGTATGAATTTTGAAATTTAGATTTTGGAGAGCAAGAATTTTGAAGAACTTCAACATATCTAAACAGACGAGACTATGATTGGTTTTGCAGTTTCGCCCTCAAAGATACGAGATGGTGGCTTGGTCGATGATCCTTTTAAGGGTACAATCATACAAACATGAAGAGCAATGAAAAAGCATTAACAGCTATAATTTTGTTTTATCTATTTAGGTTTTGTCGTTCTCCTTTCGTTGTTGCTTTTTTTTTTTTTTTTACAGTTCATCATCTCCTCTTAGGTGGGTTTTACTCCATTTCCGGCTTTTCAGTGGTTGGCTTGGTGCCTAAAAATTCCTACAGAAGGAAAAAAAAAAGGCAAATTCTATCAAATTAGTTCAGTCGGTTTCGGTTTATGGCGCACAAAATGTACTCAGAGCAAAAATTTGGGGGAAAATGACAAATTTGAGACAGCCAGTTCGAGCCCATTTTGGTGAGATGCACCTCATTCGGGTTGTCAAGGTAGAAATGTGATCATTTTGAGAAAATTACAAGAACACTATCATCAATAAGACCAAGTTATGTGAATGCAGAAGTTGCCAATAAATGATGGAATCCGTGTCTAGGTTCTAAAACATTTACTCACTCCTTTCCAGTCATTTGTTTACCTTACAAATGATTGCAACGTAGGGAGTACATCAACTTTCGTATTAAAGTCATTGACGAGTGGCAAACTAACAATGTGACACTATTTGAGTTCGAAATCTTAACTTACCACAACACCATAAAATGACAAAGTTGCAAATGACACTCGTGAATTGTGGCTCCCTAACTCCCTTCACGCCGAAACAAACCACCGTAATTGTGGGTTAAAGCCTAAAGGCTTGTAATATTCACACCTTCCATGCTACTACAACAGGCCAAAACATACCATGTAGAGAACAATCGGTTTACATTTGGCACAACCAAGGGCTAAACCAAGGAATTATAGAACATAGGCACATGGCGCTTAGACGACAGTCAATTTAGATACTTCTAGGACATTTGGTTGTCGAGCAGATAATTACCCAAATAAATCCAGCAGATGCAGAACACAACCCACAAACAGGAGAAAATCGCTCGGCATTTATTCTCAAAAGGTGAGTGCAAAGGAGAAACAACAAACCAAAAAAAACATAATACCGCCTTTGTTTGTAGCATTACTAGAATCTCTCCGAGCAAGGACATAAATTAAGACACTAAATTATCCTAACAAAGACATGTTTAACATATTCAGTGAAGAAGACGTACTCAACCAGAATTAAACTATAATGACACGACCTCGGTCATCAAACAAATGTCTGACATCATATTTGCAACTAGGAAATGGCTGTTGCATTGCTACACTTCGAAAATGTTGAATACGCTGCCAACCAGATCTTACTTCGGCCAGAATTATCGTTAACCATCAAGCCTGTTTGACGACGTCATCAGGCTCATCATCCCCAAAATTCCCTTCTGATGGCCCAGTGGGCTCCGAGTCTCCGCCAGTAGAACCATCGCCAAATTTATCGCTAGTTCCATTGCCCAATCCCGCAACATCCTCAAATCCGCTACTGCCAAATCCAGTGTCAGCAGTGACATTACCACCAGCAGCACCCCCACCAAAGAAGGAATCACCAGCTCCAGCAGCAACTCCTTGAGCTGCATCGCCACTAGGATAACCTCCACCATATCCACTAGTGTTACCACCACCATATCCACCACTGTTACCACCGCCATATTGTCCTCCACCATACCCACCATTGTTACCACCGCCATATTGTCCTCCACCGTACCCACCACTGTTACCACCACCATATTGTCCTCCGCCATACCCACCACCACCGCCATAACTTTGCTGGCCACCCCCGTATCCACCACCTCCGTAGCCACCGCCACCACCAAATGAGCGAGGTGTTCTCTCTGTTGCATAATTCACCCTCACTCTACGACCTTGGAGATCCTGCATACAAGTGAACATTGGAAATCTTAATGCAGCTGTCAAGAAAGAAAGACTTCAGAGCCTCCAATGTACAGAATAAACGGTAGACAGACTGTGACACAAATTATTATGCTAGCTCAACACAATTAGAATCAATAAATGTAAAAAGTTTTTGCTGAAACAATAGTATATGCATTTCATTACAGGCAAAATAAATAAGGCAGACAAAAAAATCAATGAGTTTGAGAGTTGAGACTAGGGCCTAGGGATTAATTCATGTTGGGTTACCTAGGGTCTCAGGAGACATTAAACTAAAAAAAAAAAAAAAAGTTCGTTTTGTCGAATTTTAGTGTTAAAAATATATAATGGTAAAATAAAAAACTTCCCTGGGACTGCCATAGAAACGAACCATGTACAAAAATAGGGTTTTGATATTCTATCAGACAAAAAGAAGTGAGAACAATACCTGTCCATCCAATGCCTGGAGAGCAGTAGAAGCCTCTTCGGTAGATGCAAATGTGACGAAGCCAAAGCCTCTGGACCTATTTTGCTCCCTGTCAATGATGACTCTTGCTGCAATGACAATCCCAAAACATCAGACAAAGGGAGAGTAGCGTGAACATGTACAAGAACTTTGCATGCAAAATAAGTACAGGAAAATAAGCGGTGCTAAGCTGTAGGCCCTGTGCCTACAACCAATTCAAAACAGTCACAAGAAACACATCAGCAAGCATGTTAAAATTATTTAATCATCAAAGAAAAAGGGAACCTGGCCATAATCTGCGGAAGGCTAAAACCATGTTGAAAAATATACTTTCAGCACATTGAGGTTTTGAAAGAAAACTAACAAGTACACAAGACAATTTTAAACAAGTCCCGACACTTCGACAAATGGATTTTGAAAGCTAAATAACTAGACTATGCCCCGAAATTGCTTAAGCACAATCAGTTTTTACAATAGTTAACAGCCCGTATTCGACATCATAATTCAGGATCCGTGTGCAATAGATAATTAGTACAACACTAAAACATGAATAGATAATGAACTCAAGTATGAACTGATACATATGTCTAAACTCTATGCACCCATTCCAGGACTTCCACTTCCATCCTACTGAAACTACGCCACAACACAGATGGAAACCCAAAGTTAATTTTTATTGTCCACTTGGTGATGGCAGTAAAAAGCAAACAATGATAAAAGAATGGAGCAAAATCACCAATCCTCTATTTACTAAAAGAATGCGAAAAAATACGAATTTCCCCGCCAAATACACTCTAGCTAGAATTTGGGCCTAACTTTTGAGGCTATTTTAGACATATGTTGGGCCTAACATACTATGCTTATTATGTGTTATAAATTTTTCAAACATCGGAAATTTCATGGTTGTACCTTAATATTTTTAGGCATAATATTATTACCCTTTTCATCTTACATATCTTAAATCTTAATCTTTTTTTTTTGAAAAGAATCCCAAAGCGGGATTATATTATATAGCTTTCATTCAATGAAATCAAATAAACAATAATAGGAAAAATAGAACCAATCGAAAAACAATGCGATGAACCAACTCTACACAAATGAGCTAGCTCTTGCGCAACTCGATTGATTACCCTTCCTACTAATATGAAACCAAGAAACCGATCGTAGCTGAGCATAAAGAGCTAAAATATCATCCACGATCGAAAAGAAGTCGCTTCGACCTTGTTTCGCTCTCGACTACTACTTCCAAATGACCCCTTCTCACCGCCTCTTGAATCCCCGACAAAACAGCCTCCGCCTCCGCCATGCGAGGAGTCTGTTCTCCTCTTCTTCTTTCCGCCCTCCCCATAGCCAGTCTCATCCCATGGCCTTCCTTAAAATTTAAGATAATGTATAGATACTACTCATATTATTAAATTAATATGATTTTTCACTTTTTTTCAGTCTTTTATATTAGTTACTCCGTATATTAATAAACATTACAATAACAGACAAATATTTCTCTCGAGGATTTAATATGAATAAAAAATCACAAGTTTTTCAAATAAATTGACAATGTTATTTATTTTTATTTTGATAAATAACATTTTGATAAAAATAGTTTCAGTTAAACTACTAATCTTATTGTAGATTCGAAAGTTAAATACAAACTATAGTTATATGTTTTACTATTTAGTTTAATTGTGAAATTCTCTATACCCTACAAATCTACAATCTAAAATGATTATTAATTATTTTTAAAATTAACTACTCCCTCCTAGTCACTCATTTCTTCCTCCTTCCACTTTGCACAAAAAATAAGGAATTGATTTTGAACCACACAAAACCCTCTACCCCACCTGCAATTAAATTTAGACCACATAAAACATTCTAAAAAGGGAAAAAGGGAAAAAAATCCGACTAGCTTCGAAAAAGAAAGAGGGAAGAAATGATTGACTAGGAGGGAATATTATATTATTTGAATAGTATTTAAATGCGTCCATTTCCTCTGCATTGACCTGATCTATGATCAGATCGAAGTGAAACAAGGGATCTAAAGAGCAATAGAGGCTAGGCTATAATTGTAACAAGTAAACCCTTTATTTTTAAATTTAAGATTTTATTATATAATAAAATCTTAAAACATTTTGGAGATAAAAACCAACCACAAGGAATGCGACTACCCAGAAAGCATTTGATAATGATGTAAGCCTACTTGGGTCTTGAGCATTTATTTGTAAGAACGTAAATCCTTCCCAAATAATCATTCATATGGCTAAGAGATTTATTTTGGATTCGTTCATTTGTTTTGATTTTTGCTCGAGCTGGATAATGAAAAATCAATATATCCGGCTCTTTCAGGGGATGAATTGAATTGCACAGGATCTACACTATTAAATATTTTAAAATAAACCACTCCCTCCATTTTGTATATATGCGTTTTTTTCGAGATGACCCTTTAACTTTAATTTTTATAAAAATATAGTAGTCAAAAAATTATAGCATTAAATTCCATATGAAAAGGGCTTTTATATGATTATACATTTCATGATAGTTTTCTTTATATTTTAAGAGAGATTGAAGAGAGAAGGGAGTGTCACTAAAAGTAAAAATGACATACATAAAAAAACAGAGGGAGTTTATTATTACAATGTATTGCCTGCAATTGACACCAACAATTGTAGCAATGTCACAAATAAACATACATTAGGCCACTCTTTTTTCCACATGGTACAAATCAGAATGTTGGGGATTGCAGTCGTAATACTAACCTTCAATAACCTGACCATACTGAGAAAAAGTGTCCCGTAAACCATTCTCATCTACCGTGTAAGAGAGACCTGCAATAATCATTTTCGATACATACTTGTATAAGGACACAAACATGGGTACGGCCATATGGGAAAGCTATCGTAGTAAGATCCAAAAAGTACCTCCAACAAAAAGTTTTGAAGATGACATGCATCTTAAAGCTTGGTAGATAGAAGGGTTAGATGCTGAAATCTGCGAGACAACTCCAATCTGTTTACTCACACTCTTTTTCAGAATGCTCCCAGCCCTACTTAGAAAAGCCATGCTTACAACCTAGGAAAAGACACTGCAATAATAGAAGAAATAGTAGTCAAAATTAGATCTCGGCATATCTTCATATATATTCTCTTCTAATCACAATAGTTACCAGGCAAAAGACGCATGTACCAACTCAGACTGATATCTTTAACTTGATAAAGAAAAAAAAAACACTAACTGCAGGCAATTACATGGTTCATTACATTGCAGCTAACCCACAAAACTGAGCAGAAGTATCGCATAGCCCAAACAGTAACATGATTGCACCTTTTCATCAGCTCAGTAAAAAATATGAATCAAGTTCCCTTTTCAGTATGATGATGTCTAGTTTTTTGGTTGTGCATCCTTTTACACAATATTGGTGTAACGACCTCACAGTAAACTAATTGCTCTAAAAATAATAGTTTCCTTTAGTAATATCAGAATTTGTAGTACATTTTGCAAATCAAATTCAAAATATCATACTCAGTCCTTCCCGGTCAATTGTTATCATTTGCTTTTTGGACACTATTCAAAAACCTAACATCAAATATAGTCATGAGTGATATTGTTTGATTTGTCTTAACTAGACACGAAGCGATGTGATTTGCTCGTAATCCAGCAACGTAAAACCAACAAAACAAAATCATCATCAGCAACAACAAATTCAATCATTAACGCGTCTAAATATACATAAAAATACGACAAATCAACCATTTCTTACCATACATACATCATATCATTTATCAAAACACTGCAATTACTTCTGTTTTTAGCGTATCGCCGATGAAACTGAAATTACTCTAATTAACAGCAATTAAACAAAACAAAAAAATGAAAATCAAACGCATTACACATCAATCAACAAAATAATCGATCAATAATAACAATTACGACCAAAATCAATCAAAATAAAAGAAGAAGATCGATTCAAAGAGAGAAAGAAAACCTTAGATTTGAAGAAGAGGAAGTTGTGATTTGAAAAGTAAACCCTATAAATGAGAAAGAGGGGTTTTTGGATCACGAAAATTGAGGTTTTAAAGAATGAGATAGGTAGTAGAGTGAAATTGAGGGTGTATTTTAAGCTATTGTGAGGAGTCAGATCTTGACCGTTGGTTTGATGTTGAGTTGATTAGAACCGTTGGATTGATGTGTGATGTAGATTTCATTGGGGTACGTGGCGAATTGTGATTCGTTTGTGATGGTTGGATTTGTGACGGTTGTGTTTGTGGACCATATAGTACTTTGTTGTTGGTATTCAAGGGACATTTTATTAGGGCCCAACGATCCGATATCTGATATCTGATTCGTATTTTATTCGATTTTTTGGATATCTAATTTAAAAATTAAGTTTGGATTTGATCACCGTTCGAAATCTTTGGTTTTGGTTTTAATATGAATATTAGAATTAAAACATTTGGATATCCGATCCGATCTGAAACAAAATTTTCTAGTATAATTTCGTAAAAATACAGTTTTATCTATACAAAAACTTAAATAAAGTTTAAAATATTAAATAAATATTTAAGTGAACTTAAGTTTTATGTCAAGAACATTGCAGTAAGAATACTCAAAAACGATCATCGTGTGAGACGATGAAATATGGATATCCAATGGATTATTTTGGATATCCGAACATTGGATATCCGAAACATTTGGTTTTGATATGGATATCTGACTTTAGGAATTTTGAATATGGATATCCGATCCGAACTAGCACTTTGGATCGGATATCCGATCCGTGCTCTCCCTACATTTTTTGGTTTTTTTTTTAAATCACAAATTCTCGTTTGTGACGAATAGAAAAATATAACTATTTTATAGTAAAATATAATTAAAAATAATAATTTATTGTGGAATGTGTTTTATTAGAAAATAATTTTATGTTTTTAGTTATAATTTATAATTGTCATAAGAGAGACTAAGTGTGTTTAAATAAGAATGTTGTTAAGTATTTTAGTCCATTAAATATCATTAATTATTGGGTGTTGAGCAAATCCAATAAGTTAGGGTTGACTATTAGATATGGTGATGGAATTTGATCATAGTTAATTCTTAAGGTATTAAAGGTAGTTTGTGAAATTGTGAATGATAAGATTGATAAGAGCATAACAAAATGAGTAATTATGAAACTAGTTCGTAAGAATAAATAATTCATTAAATTTGAGCGCAAGTCTTGCGGTGAATGATGGAATAAAAGAAACGATAATATACAAGGATCTATTTATTAAAATTCCACACTCAAATCTTGATCAATGAGACGGGGTGTCAAGCAACAATTATGAATTGAGATTATGTGAATTAAAAATGTTGAAAACCAACATGGATCATGATTGATTGATTGTGTTTATAATTGTGTTTGATGAGAACGAAGAGAGACTAGTGATTGTTGGATAACAGAGAGAATGGTAGAAGAGAGAAAGATAAAAACTTTGAATTAATAATTGTGATTACAAAGTGAGGAGAAGCTCTCCTTATATAGTGGAATAAACCGACTTAACTGAAGACATAACTAACTTCTAACAACCTTATTCTAATTGATTCTTAACAACTTTATAAGAGAATTGTATTCAATCTCCAACAACCTAAGGAGATGAGGTTGGCTCCCCAACACTATTTATCGGTGGTTGTTTGGTTGCCCGCATAGAAATATGTGAATGTAATTCATGAAAATCAACATAGTAGTATTTTGTTAGATTGATAAAAATCACAAGATATCGAGTTTGTGTGACTTTTATTGTCTTCAGATAAGTTTTTTACTCACTCGCTCAGCCTATACATAGTTAGAAATGCATATAAGACTTGTATGCTCCATATGGAAACGACATGACCTTGAGCTAATATGGACGATACTCATGGCGGAAACCTACCACTTAAACATGACTTAGTTAGACCTAGTAGTGTCCCAGGTTAGGTGTGTCGAGTCGTGTTAGTGGAGAGAATGTTCGACCCTCATCGTGGGCTGATGTGTTGGAGTAGTGTCCTCCTCAATAGTGCGTCTACATAATAAATCTCATAGAAGGAATATTCGGGATATATGTTGTGATATAATTGTCAACTGATTAACGTAAATCGGTAACGCTCGGCTGACTAGAGTTAGACGTTACTGTCGTATAACCGCGGTGATCAGTTGATCCCTCGAGATCGCACCTATAGAACGATGCCCAAATGAATAGACTAATTATTTATATAAGATATAATATAATTAGTAACTTGTATATAATGACTTTATATAAGTCAAGTGAATTTATTGTTTGAACGAGTTACGAACTCGTGCCAAAGGAATTTATTATTTAATTATGTGATAATTAATTAATAAATGTTAGTTGGAATTTAGTAATTAATTGTTAACTAAATTATTTCGTAATGTGTGTATAGTATGAGGCAGAAGAAATTAGTTAATAATATTTACAAGAGGTTGTAAAATTAACTAATTATTAATTATAAGACACATTTTATATTGATAAAATGATAAAATGTCACTTAATAGTTAHGTGTACATTATTTGTTAATTTATATTATTTAAGTGTTGAATAATTAAATTAATATTTAATTAKATAAGATAATTAAATATAAGTCTAATAAGCATTTGTGGGACAAATATCGGAAATCGAAATGGACCGAAATGGACTCATTATGCCGTCATTTTACATGTGTCAAGGTAACACATGTTTTTTTGGCATAATCCACTAACAAGTTCCCATCAATTGTTTACATTTGATGGCCTATATATAGTTTATATACCCCCTCACATTACACTCATTAGTGTTGGATTTTTTTTAAGAAAAAAACATAAAAAGGGTCAAATTGTGAGTGGAATAATACACCATTTTTCCTCTTCTTATCTTCATCTTCTTCATCACATTTTGATCAATAGTTGATCAAATTTCATCATCAAAAATTCACACAAGAATATTATACATAAACTAATATTATTAAAGTAATAATATTACATATATACAAGTATTTCCTAATTTTATCTAGTTAATAAAATTAGGAACTTTTTGGGCTAGTCTTGGGTGCRATCAAGAGGAGGACCTCTAATTTGAGGTCTTGGAGGATCATCCATCACAATAGAGCTCAAGAACAACACAAGGAATGAGTCCTTGTGCTGTGCCCATTTTTCCTTAGCAATGAAAGGAGTTTTTTTTTACCTTATGCATGTTTTTATTTATATTTCATCGCATGCATGTAACTAGATCGTCTTAAACTAAGTTAACAAGTAATTTAGTAACTAATTAGAGATGTCTAATTAGGGGTCTAGGACCTTCAAGTTGTATCAGAGCTTTGTTGTTGCATGCATGTCGATTTTCGACTATTTTATCGAGTTATAAGATAACTTTATACAATTGAAATTTTTTTGTTAAATTGGTTTAGCATGAAAATTTTTTGGTTGCATGTAACATTATGACCTAAAAATAGTTTTGGTCAAATTTGGTTAATTATGGAATTTTAGTGCTAATTAATTGATTTTTTCGTCTTACGACCGCCGTAATATGCATAAATTTGGTTAATAGTTAATACAATAGTTGCATATTAATTCTGGCCATGAAATTTTAGTATAATAACACATGAATGATCTAATTAGAGTAAGTAAAGATTAGAAAATTAATTTGATTAATTTTGCATGTTTATTGATTTTTAATAGTTAAATATCAATAAAAAGTGATTATATTAGTAAAAAATAATTAAAACAAATTTTATGGCATGAGAAATTTATCTAAGGTTACTTGAATGTTTTTTACATTATATTTAAATTTATAAAATTAATATGATTAATTTATGCATGTTTATTAGTTTTTATGCGATAAAACCGATGAAATGTAACCGTATTTTTCTCAAATTCTAATCGGAATTTTTTGATAAA
>VHZZ01007185.1:61192-72584 GCA_009801015.1 Silene noctiflora | reverse complement strand
GAGATCAACTGATCACCGCCGTCATACGACAGTAACGTCAAACTCTAGTCAGCTGAGCGTTATCGATTTACGTTAATCAGTTGACAAGTATATTAAAACATATATCCCGAATATTCCTTTTATGAGATTTATTATGTAGACGCACTATTGAGGAGAACACTACTCCAATAGTAACAATATATCATGTATAATTGTTTAGGATTCAAGTATTATTTTTGAGGATGTAAACAAGGTTAGTTATATGAGATTTATATAAAAATTTGCATATAAATTGCACATTGATCATACAAGGCAGACACATATTTAAGGCAATTCATATAGAATAATGCACGTAAAACACAAATAGTTTGTAATGAATTTTTACCTGATCAGGGCAAGGGTAGAGCCTAATTTTATTATAAATGGAATAGTTTTAAATGAGTTGTATTCCAGGATCTTGGGATCATTTCCCCTTCTAATGTTTTGAGCCTGTATGCTCCTTGATCGACGATTGAGTCGATTAAGTAAGGACCTTCCTATGCACGGGCCAATTTGACTAAGGATTTTTTTTTGTTTGGAAATATATTTCGTAAGACAAGGTCTCCTTCCCTGAAAACTCTAATCTTGACATTTTTATTATAACTTCTCGCTACTGCTTGTTGGTACAATGCTATCCTGATTGTGGCAACTTCTCTTAGTTCCTCTGTTAGGACTAGGTTGTCTTGCATCGGGCTGCTGTTTGATTCAACGTTTTTTAGGCTATATCTTGAAATTGGCACTCTTTCTTCTGCAGGGATTATTGCTTCACAACCATACACCAATGAATAAAGCATTTGGCCAGTTGAAGTTTTTGGAGTTGTCCTGTCTACCCATAGTACTAATGGAAGTTCTTCTGCCCATCTGCTTCGTCGTCTTTTCAGCTTCTTCTTTAGGCAGTTGATGACTACCTTGTTGATTGATTCAACCTGACCATTGGCTTTTGGGTATCCGAGAGTTGAGGTTACCGGATTGATATTCCAATCATCGCAAAAAGTTTTGGTCTTTTTTCCAATAAATGATGTACCATTGTCGCACACTATTTCTGAGGGGACTCTATATCTGCAAATTATATTTGTCCTGATGAAGGATATTACTTCCTTTTCAGTGACCTGCTTATAAGAATCAGCCTCTATCCACTTGGAAAAGTAATCAGTCATGGCTAGCAAGAAGACTTTCTGGCCTAGAGCTATGGGTAACTTCCCCACTATGTCCGATGGGTAATGAATTATTGGAGCATGGATTTCGCAGGCTTCACATTTTGTACTGTACTCTAAACAATCAGCCTTCAGGGTAGGTTAGTAATAGCCAGTACTGAGTATCTTGCTAGCTAGGATTCTTCCTCCTTTGTGGTTGCCACAATGTCCATCATGTATCTCTTGGAGTACTTGCTTGGCTTCATCAGGTTCAAGACATCTTAAATATGATCTAGCCTGCGATCTCTTAAAAAAGGTCTTATTGATAATGTAATAAGTAGATGCTCTTATTCTAAAGGCCCTGGCCTCATGCCTACCCTAAGATAGTATACCTTAGAGGAACCAAGCATAGTAAGGTTTGGTCGAAGAATTACTGTCGATGTTGACAGGGTTCACTTTTTCAGGCTTGCTGATAACAGGTTCAAATAAATGAACGATGGGTATTTTGTCAAAAATAGCAAGGGTGAAATTTGAACCAAGACTGGACAAGGCGTCGGCCTGGGTATTCAGGCCTCTTCATATTTGGTCAATGTCAAATGAATGGAATTTAGAGCTTAGTTGTTTAGCATATTCCAAATATAAAATCATTTTTGCATCTTTGGCTATGTAAATTCTTTTCATTTGATTAACAACTAATATGGAGTCTGTATTTACCTTTAAATTTTGAACACCAAGGTCCAAACATATCGTGATTCCTTCTATAAGGGCATCATATTCAGCTTCATTATTGGTAGCACTGAATTCACAGCTCACAGCCCAAGCTATCGTGTCCCCTTGTGGCGATTCTAGCACTAGTCCTAGCCTTGTGCCTCTTGCATTGGATACCCTATCTATGAACAAGGTCTATTCTCGGTCTGGATTTTTGTTCTCTAACTGGTTTACTTCTTTAGCTGGTCTGATTCTAGGTTAGGGCTGAAATCAGCCACAAAGTCTACTAAGGCATGTGATTTAATCGCTGCCCTAGGTTCGAAGTTTATGTTATAAGTGCTGAGTTGGACAAACCATTTGGCCATCCTGCCTGACAGTTCAGCTTTACGCATGACCGATTTTATGGGTAAATTGGTCTTGATTATTATAGGGTGAAATTCAAAATAGGGGCGTAGGGTACATGACATAATTAAAGTTAAGACATATTTTTCAAGTAGACCATACCTCATTTCAGCATCTAACAGGCTCGTACTTACATAGTAGACAGGATGTTGTTGTCCTTCTTGTTCCTTCACCAAGACTGCGCTTACTGCAGTGTCAGTAACAGATATGTATACTGGCAGGGATTCTCCTTTTTTCTGGTTTGGCCAGTAAAGGTGGAGATGATAAGTATAGCTTTAAATCTTGGAAGGTTGCTTCGTGCTCAGATGTCCATTGGAACTGCTTATTTTTTCTGATTAGGCTGTATAATGTTTTACACCTTTCAGAAGATCTGGATATAAACCTGTTCAGGGCAGCGACCCGGCCTGTCAATTTCTGGATGTCCTTGACAGACTTGGGTGACTGTAATTCTAGTATGGCTTTTATCTGTTCGGGAATGGCTTCTATGCCTCTTTTGGTCACCATCTACCCTAGGAACTTTCCTGGAGAAACTCCAAAATGGCACTTTGTAGGGTTCAGCTTCATATTGTATTTTTCCAAGATTTAAAACGCTGTTTCCAAATGCTTTGCATAATCCTATGCATTTTTAGATTTTACCACTATGTCATCTATATAGACTTCCATAGTGTCTCCTATCTGATTTAAATATCATGTTGACCAGGCGCTGGTATGTTTCCCATGCATTCTTTAGACCGAATGTCATGACAGTGTAGCAGTATATGCCTCTGTCAGTAATTAATGCAGTACTCTCCTGGCCAGAAGGGTGCATCTTTATCGGTTGAATCCACTAGAGGCATCCATGAATGTTAGCATTTATTGGCCTGTTGTCGCATCCACCATGACATCAATGTATGGAAGGGGGAATGGATCCTTTGGACATGTTTTGTTCAGGTCAGTGTAGTCTACATAGACTCTCCATTTTCCGTTCTTTTTCTGCACAACAACCACATTATCTACCACTCAGGGTACATTACTTCCCTGATCATACCCATATCGAGGAGTTTTTCTACTTCTTTATTGACTATTGCATTTCTTTCTGGTGCAAACTTTCTCCTCTTTTGCTGCACAGGCTTAAAAGATGGGTCAATATTAATTTTGTGGGTAATTACATCAGAACTAATTCCAGTCATATCAAAATGCGACCAAGCAAACCAGGAAGATTTATTTTTAAGGAACTTTACCAGTTCAGGCCTGACAGAATCTCGAGCGTCAGACTCAACCAGGACATATCTGTCAGGGTACTCAGGGTTGAGAATTACCTAATCCATCTCCATACTTGATGGTGCTACATAAGTACTCCTGATAGGGTACGATAATTGTTTTGCAAGGGACTTACCTGCCTTGGAAGGCTTCATGGCCTCAGTGTAGCATTCCCGGGTTGTATTATGCTCACCTCTGGTAGTTGTTATCCCTCAATCTGTTGGTATCTTGATGAATTGATGATAGGTTGAAGGTACAGCTTTGACATTATGGATCTAGGGTCTTCCTAGGATTGCGTTGTAAGACGACAGGCAATCCAAGACTCCAAATTTTTCATAGGATGCAACACTTTCTGCATATGTGGGGGAGGTGAATTTCCCCTAATGTGCTCTTTGTTTCTCCACTGAATCCTACTAAGACACTGGACTTCTTAGTAATTTGATCTTCATTGATTTTCATGGCTTTAAGCACATCGAGCATCATCAGGTTCATAGAGCTGCCTCCATCAACCAGGATTCTTCTCACAGTGGTTGTTCCAATTTGCATGGAAATCACCAGGCCATCATGATGAATATCAGGGATCTCTACCGGGTCACAATCACTACAGGTGATAGGCGGAATAATTATTGGTCTGCAAGGAGACTTCAACTGAGGAGTCCTGGCTATCTTCTTTGCTGCTGAACTGGTCAGGCCACAAATCTCAAATCCGGCATTTATGAATTTTACTTCATAAAGTGGTGGTGGTGGTGGAGGAAGATTGTGCTCCTACTTTTGTTTCTGGCTTCCCTTACTTTGGTCTTCATTTTGACTCCTAGTTTTGATCAGGTCCTTCAAATATCCAACCGTCAGTAGGTAGGCTACTTCTTTTCTAAGAGTAAAACAGTCCTCCGTCGTATGCCCTATATCCATGTGAAACTCGCACCACTTGGTATGGTCCTTTCTTGGATTGGGATTTTCTGACTTCCTGGGCCATCTGACAACTGATCCCATGTTGTCAAGTCGTTGGATTAAACCTGCAATATCAACACTGAAGTTATGTTCAGAATTAGGTGGGTGAACTTTATCCTTACCTTGTTGTACATATGTCAAGTTAACTTCTGAACGGTCAGGTCTTGAATATGACGCTGATTTGTAGCTGGTTCCCCCATTGCTGCTCTTCCTGTTTGACTTTTCAGATTCTTTGGAATTGTTGGGTGCTCCTAATTTATAGCTTTTGTCTTCTTCTAGCCTGATATAAGCAAGGGTTTTGGCCTAAACATCTTCGAAGGTATGACAGGGATACTTAGTGAGTTCAATGTAGAGATCACTATTTGGTAGTAATCCCTGCCTGAATGCCTCTTCTGTCGTTCCAATGTCACACTTGGGAATATACACCTTCTCTTTGTTGAACTTGGCAAGGAATACCCTGAGGGTCTCGCCTGACTTTTGGGTAATCCTGTAAAGATCACTGGAACATTTCTCTAATTCCCTGCTGCTTACAAACTGGTGGTTGAAGTTCTTGATTAAGTCAACAAAGGACTTGATGCTTCCAGTTGGCAGATTGATATACCACTGCAGTGCTGGGCTAGTAAGGGTTGTTCCAAATCCCTTAAACATGCAGACTTGCCTGAACTCGTTGGGAACAGATGCAACCAGCATTTGTTTTATAGAGAACTACATGATTTTAGGGATCTGTAGTTCCGTCATATATTTTCATGTATGGAACCAAAAATTTCTTTGGCAGATCTATCTTGGCTATCTCATCTATGAAGGGCGAATCAGCATAACTATCTGGGGCAACTTCTTCTAGACTAGCAGGTACTCCAGTATTTTTTCGAATTTTTCATTGAGTTTTTTTTATTTCCTGGACTACTACCATCATGATGGCTTCCGCTGACTCATCAAGCTTACCTTCATCGTTTTTAGGGACATCACCATCTTCAAGGTGGGCGACGTTTTTTGTGCCACTTGGACTTCAAAGGTTTGAGAAGTTGAAATGCTTGATGATTGAGGAAAATGGGATTCTTGGTTGGATCCTGTAATTTCCCTGAACTTTCTCCAATTTCTTTTTTAAAGTTGACTCGGATTCCTTCAATTGTAGGATCTCTGCTTCAGTTTGGGCTACCTTATCTTTCAGGCTTCCCAATTCTGCAATTTGCTGTAGGGCAGCATTCAATTGTTCCTCAACGGTGGGTTGTGCCATTTTTGTTGGTTTTTGATTCTTTTTGCGAATAAGGGAAAAAAGATTTTAATGAGCTAGAGGACCCACGGTGGGCACCAATTGTTTTGTATGGATTTTGCACGTAGCCAAATCAGGTCAGGGTTGAGCCTGGCAAGGTCAACTAGCTCTTATAATCTGTACTGAATGGAGGGCAGGTTAAGTAAATACGTAATGTAATAGCAAATAAAGTAAATAACAAGACAAACAATTTTGTACGTGGAAAACCCTTAAATGGGAAAAAACCACGGGCACGAAGCCAGGAGAGGATTTCGCTACGTATCTTAAGGACAATAATCACAATTTCGTATATTTTGTCTAAGTAATATAGCTTGAATTGTATTGTTGTATGCTGTAATATCACGTTGTGCGTAAGAATGATCTTGTGAGCTCCTTTTATAGCCCGGTCTGAATGGTCTCATAATCTCCTTTATTATTGCATAATATTTCTTATTAATGCCGCCATTAATTACCCTTTTAATGTGCTTCATTACCCGCTTAATTGCACAATCTTTATGACTTAATTTTCTCCATTAATGCTCTTTAATGGGTGTAATAATACTGAAAATATCCTTGTAGAATTATCTTAGAATTAATCAAATATTGTCCTTATAGTCGACTAATTTCTTCTCCTTGCATGGCGCTATTCTTGATCCTCCCTGATGTTCTTGTGCCCTGACAGTCAGGTTAGGGTAGGAAGTTACCATGAAAATCTAGGCCCAACAATTACTATGGTCAACTTTTCCTTGCCTTAAACACCTCCAAAGCTCCAAACTCTAGCTCAACACCTATTCTTTAAAACTTCTCCCCAATTAACTGGAAATATCAATTGGTTTACCAGAGGACGTCATCAATTAAAGCAGGCATCAATTTTATTTTGACATAGACAGGAAAGCACAAAAGTCATCCAAAATGTCGAGTAGGATAAATAAACAACAGTTAATAAATATGATGTAGTATGATATGCAAATGCACGTGCACAATCCTCTGAAACACCCATTCATCCCGTCAATCCCGGGCCCGGGGAAAACAATGCAATGATACCCAACACGAGGTTTAAGTATCATCTTCCAAGTATGGTAAAACTGAGGTAGACATGCAATGAAACCTATTCAAGTACTCATCTTCCCAGACACGAGGCTGGGGAATCAAATGCAATATGCCATGAATACAATGCAAACAATATAAATAATAATGCAACACAATCATCTTAGTTACGAAAACCAAGGCATCCAATATTAAGCAACCATAAATAGCATAGAAAAATACCAAAATGTTGAGTAGATATCCTACCTCGTAGGAATACCAATAAGAAAATCATCCAATTAAATAATAATAATAAAACACCGTCACAATTTCCGCTACCTAACAATTAATAAAATTCGATTACTAATATATCACTTATAACTAGTTATAATTATGAACTACATACTTTAAATAACAAACATAAATTACAAATTACTAAAATTAATTAATTAATTAATTAATTAATTAATTATAGAAACAAACTGCGGAATTTACGCAAACTATATAAAAGAATTAAATTAGACTAACTTATATAAATTATAGAATGCCAACGCCTTTACCACGAGTCGAACTCACGACCAACACAACCCAACACACACTACCCACGTCCTTCCCCAGTCTCGAACCCGTGACCTCCTACTCTCCCTTCAACTACCCGTGAACACCCCAACTTCCACCTTTTCTACGGCCACCACCAGCCAGTCTCTTGACACACAACTGCTACCATCTCAACCACCAAACCACCATTAACCACCAGCACCCATCAAACCACCATACTCGTCGCTACAACCGCCCCTAAAATTAGCCCTAAACTCCCTCACTTACGACACTCACAACACGCCTATCACCACCCCCACTCACAACAACCACCACTTGCCACAACGACACACCTAACCACCGTCCTATACTATCTATTACCACCAGCACATGAACCTCCTACGACAACCCACAAACTCCTTCTCAAATACCACACACGACACCCATACTTCTCTCACTCAACCCGTCCTAAAATAACCACCATACACCACCACTAATGGCCACCACCATGGCGTCCTCTGGCCCACAGTGACACCACCAGTGGTGACGACTCCTCATGATGACATCAAGCAACCTAACCACGACACCCACCCCTAACGACACAAGCCAAACCAAGCTACCCTGATTTCGCACAACTCCGGCAACCACCACACAAAACACCACTTACAGCCACTCTGACCACCCACCGAGGGTCAACTAACAACCTGGACCACCACCACATGAAGCCCTAGGTCAAGACAAGTCTTATGCTACCAAGATGAGCTTGGTTCAATCACAGATTCGTTCACCTTTGATAGCTTTAAAATTTGTAGCCTCGAAAGTGTAAGATTGCTCGTTGTAGCTTGCAAGGGTCAAACCCAAACGACGGAATTGGCACTAGGATTGATCGTTATTAATCTAGTTAAACTCAAACAAGGAAAGGGGTTTTTATTTCAAACTAATGACTACAATAAAAACTAGAACAAATAAGAACGAAACAATAATAACGATGGTCTAAGACGATAATTAAAGAGACTAGGATATTCGGGTTCACCTTTGCAATCTAGAGACGGAACTAGGCATGGACTAACAATTATCCGAGTTGATAGCAAAAGAAGACTCAACCTATCAATGTGAATCCAACTTTTAATCTAAGATTTATTAACTTACTCATTCAATTAATCCCACCCCACAAATTGTCATTAGAATCCTATTAGTAGTCAAGTTACCTAGCCAACAAGTAGATAAATAGAGAAAAATGCCTAACTTACTCATTCAATCATTTCCTCAAACACCTTATGAGCACAACAATTTGTAAAGGGGAAAAACTAAGGAATTATCATTAATCCATGCCACATCATATCTAGACTATTACAAAGGATCCCCTTTTCTTCCTAGAAAGGAGACTACTCACACATATTTAAGAGAAACACAACAAAGTATGCGAAAGATGAACAATGATGAATGATAGACATATTAAATGTATAAACAACACAAGGATAAACAAGAAATGTGAATAAATGACAAGTAATGAAAACTAAGGAAGAGAAGATACCAAAAGATTGCAACTTTGATTGAAATGGAGAAAGATTCTTCAATTTTTCCAATTACAACCCACTAAAATAAGCATTAAACAAAGGTAAACTAATTTCTGGACTAAATTGCTAATTAATTAATGCTTGAATTAAGGAATTACAGTTTCTCAATCAAATCGGCCAAAATTAGAGAAGAGTTGGAAATGCGGTTCTGTACTCCCATCCGGCTAGCCATTTACCGGTCAGCCTACCGGATGGGAGTCCGTTATCACAAAAACAAGCATCTTTGATCATCAGGTAGCTGCAGCCGGTGGGAAAGCTGCCAGTGCACCCACCGGCTGTGAACACTCCAATGAGCTTCCAAACTTGACCTCGAAAATTTTTCTAAGGCATGGACTGTGTCCCAGCCGGTTGGCAGGCTGCCGGTGCACCGGCTAGGAACTCTTCTTTAAATTTTGCCTTTAAAATTGAGTATCAGGTGACAGGAGTCGGCGGACAAACTGCCAATCAGCCTACCGGCTGGGAGCACTATAGAATGCCCCTTGGCTTCCACCTCGAAAATATTCGAAGTATGGGAAAGGGTTCCCAGCCGGCTGGCAGGCTGCCGGTCACGGGACCGGCTGAGGACCTCTTCTAGCTTGTTTCCTTCTCCTTTCTCATGCTCCCATCCAATTCAACTCCTTTTGCTCCAGTTTCTTCAATTCCATCTCAAATCCTACAAAATGAGACATAGGATCATAAAATGCGGAATTCGGGCACAAAATGCAATTAAAGAGGCTAAAACAAACTCAAGTTGGGTCAAAATGCATGGTAAAGTAAGGGAGATGTCGTGCCAAAATAACCACATATCAAACCTCCCCACACTTAAGTCTTACTCGTCCCCGAGTAAGAAAGTAAGCGACATTAAGACCCTTATTCACACAACTAGTAACTAAGCTAATAACATCCGATGAAAGGTAATTAATGGGCCGTCTCCGTCCCTTCAACTCACAACGAAGAACTCATAAGGTAAAGTGCCTCCTTGCAAGGCAAGTGGGGTCTTGATAAAATGGCGAATCATCCAACATGAAAGCACATTAGCAAATGATAGAATGCATCTAACAAAAATGGTCCACGTTCCTCATCTAAGTGGCCAAGTTATCATCAAAAACATGGTCTTGGTCGGTAAATACCGTCTCATAATTCCAACTGAGGTGCCAAACCCCTAAGGATGACCCAAGAAACAATATCGTGACCACTAATGCTCAAGGAACGGACTCAAGAGCGGGAAAAGGAAAAATGCAACTCGTCCTCCGAGATTTACAAGACCGACACAAGATTCAACCAAAGACCCATGACTAAGAGGACCTAGGTCAACGACATCCTTACGTTTTTCACTCATCACACATTTGAAGAACGGGTGTTTTTGTACAAAAAGTAGCCAAAACACTCTCCTAATTCGCCTCGTAGAGACGTGCCCACAATCTAATGTGTAAGACCTTCCTATGACCAAGTGAGATGAAAAAAAGGGACAATGCACATAATATGAAACAAGGGTTGTAACGGGGCTAGGAAATGGGATGAAACGGGATTGGTGCAAGCGCCGTATGGATATGTGGAGTTCAAATCAAGAATAGTCAAAATGTCGCCGCCCGACTTCGCTATAACAAATAAGGGACTACAAATCAATGAAAATCGTCACCAAATTTCACCCAACTTGAAAACACAACTCATTTGGAAAAACATCATTTACCGATTTATTTAGCAATGGCTTTTTCTACCCTTTAACGATGAATAGGAGCGTTGGTTGCTCCTTCTTTTTCCTTTTTTTTTTGAATTTCTCAACAAATATGTACAAATCAAACAAATACATATGCCATCTCTTTTTGTTCTTTTTCAAAGCTTTTTCTCCTTTTCTATTTTTTTTTTGCTTTTTTTTCTCAAAGACCTCTTGTTTATATAGAATTTCCAAATAAGAACTAAAATTCTGATCCAAATGGACCTCATGAGAATCCACCAAATTAGGACTATGAAACCCGTCCTCTAACAACCACAACACATATGACAACTTCTTGATTAAGGAAAGATGTTTTGGAATGTAGTTGATATAGTAGGTGCCAAATGAAAGGTTAAGGCTCAACGGGTTAAAAAAAAGGTAGTCCTAATTTAAAGGGTCAAAGCAAAGGCTTAATATGACAATGTGAGGCTAAATTAAATGCATGTAACGAGTTTGTTTCACAAAATGTGCACAAAAATAGGACATCTCACAGCCTAAGGAATGAATGACACACTTGTGCGTCTTGATATGACACACAACATGAGGAGACCTACTCAAAACCCTAAACGAGGGTCGGGTATGAATGCGCCGACCCAAAGGAGGCCCTAATCCTCACATATGAGTAGTTGGGTCGAGACCTAGGTCTAGACTACGGTCTACGGTCTCACAAGGTGGTCTAGACTCGTTAGACAAATTCTTCTTCCCCATGATTAATCTAGTGGGCATGGGTGTGAGCCACGGGGAGGGGGAAGGCACAATCGGAACATAACTCATCATAGGGGTATTTACTTCCCTCCCTTGACCATATTCTATCAAAACGTTTTATTTACAAACTCCATGCAAGACTCCAAAATAGAAACAA
>VHZZ01007181.1:19193-31482 GCA_009801015.1 Silene noctiflora | reverse complement strand
AACCCCAATTCCTTAATGTGCACATCCCCTCCCGTGGCGGGTTCCACGGAGGGCGAATAAAGGGCGTGGAGCCACTCCCGCAAGTGACTCCACTCGGCCGAGAACGCATCTCGCAACAAACATCAACCCCGTCTCCTCCAATCCGTCACATCATACAAAGCAACATGCATTCACATTATAATATTCATACACATATGCCAATCAATACATAACTGAGTAGGGAAACCCTACCTGAAAGCAATCACAAGGCAGCGAGGCAAGAAACTAGAATCGTTTAACCAAGGCATTACAATATATACAACAACTCTATAATCTGCCCTAATTCCCAAATTAGGGCCTAATAAACAACGATAAAAAGTATAACCAACGCACTACGGACTTACCTTGAAACAAGGAATGCAACAGTGAGATCGACGCGGAAATCTACGGACTCAAGCTTCGGGTTTTGAATAGCGCGAGATGACAATGGAGGTTTCTCAATAGTTTTTAGAGAGTTTTGGAAGAAGTAAGGAATAGTAACGAGAGATAATGAACCGGTCTCGCGATATTCACAACTCTATTAAACAGCCCTTACTCGATCGAGTATCTCTCATACTCGATCGAGTACCTCACTTCCAGAACCTGCTTTGAAAGAACACCAACCTACTCGATCGAGTAGGTCCTACTCGATCGAGTAGGTCCTACTCGGTCGAGTCACCACAGGTAGGGGAAACCGTAGTATTATATCTCTACCCAAGGCTTTCGTAAATACGTCAGCCACCTGCTCTTTACTGCGCACAAAACACGTTCTGATAGTCTTGTTGACCAAATGTTGACGGACGAAGTGACAATCAATCTCGATATGTTTGGTTCGATCATGAAAAACTGGGTTTCGAGCAATGTGAAGTGCGGCTTGATTATCGCAAAATAAATCCATTAGCTGTGTGTGAAATACTCCTAGAGAAGCTAAGAAAGATTTTAGCCAAATCAATTCACTTGTTACACCGGCCATTGCCCGATATTCGGCCTCCGCAGTAGACTTTGCCACGGTGACCTGTTTCTTAGCACGCCATGAAATAGGCGCTCCACCCAAGGAAACAAAATACCCGCTTAAAGACCTTCTTGTTAATGGACAGCTTGCATAGTCGGATTCACAATAGCCCCGCAATTGTAAACTTGAATCACTATTAATGATAATTCCTTTACTCGGTGCTGACTTCAAGTAACGCACTACCCGCATCGCACAATCCCAATGTTCCTTTTGTGGTTGATGAACAAACTGGGAAAGTATATGAACGGCGTACACAATGTCCGGTCGAGTAATTGTCAAGTAGACCAGTTTCCCAACAATCCTTCGATACTTCATCACGTCCTTCAGCACCTCTCCTTTAGCCAAGGCTAGATTATGATGTTGTTGATTCGGAGTATAGACTGGTTTAGCATTCGACATCCCCGCTTCTTCAATGATGTCAAGCGCGTATTTCCTTTGATTAAGAAACAATCCCTTTGAATTTTGCGCCACTTCTATACCCAAGAAATATTTGAGTCGACCTAGATCCTTTATACCAAATCGCTTATCCAGAGTTTGCTTAAATCTTCTACATTCTTCCTCATTGCTGCTTACAACCACCATATCGTCAACATATATAAGAACTCCAATAAAAACACCGTCTTGGTTACGAGTAAACAAAGAGTAATCGGCCCATGACTGAGTGAAGCCAAAATCGCACAAAAAACTAGCTAATTTGGAAAACCAATTCCGCGAAGCTTGCTTTAATCCATACAATGATTTTTCCAATTTGCAAACTTTATTCTTATCTTCCCTTTCAAACCCCTGTGGAATTCTCATATATACTTCTTCCTCTAAATCTCCATGCAAGAATGCGTTGTTTACGTCTAGTTGTTCAATAGTCCATTTCTTTGCTGTGGCTACTGCTAATAGACATCGTACACTCGTCATCTTCGCAACTGGAGCGTATGTTTCATGATAATCTATGCCCTCTACTTGTGTGAACCCTTGTGCTACAAGTCGGGCTTTGTATCTTTCGACCGTTCCATCCGCCTTATGTTTTATCTTGTATACCCACTTGCATCCAATGGGTTTCTTCCCATGAGGCAACGAAACAATCTTCCACGTTCCATTTTTTTCAAGAGCATCGATTTCCTTCCGCATTGCCTCACACCATTTCTCATTTCTTGCTGCCTCAAAGTAATTTCGTGGCTCCTTTTCTTCATCTATGGCCGCTAAGAAGTCCCTGTGCATTTTATAGAAACAATTTGTATTAACGTAGTTGACTAAAGGATAACGAGTACCTGGGTTTTTCGACTTCGACTGGACGGTAAGGTTGCTTCTTGCTATGGGGTTTATTATTCGGGTCGATTTGCAACAATAGTCTTTACGCCAATAGGGCTCGAATTTCTGTCGTGCACCTCTACCAAGCACTTCACCCGATTGTTGTTCATCACCATCCTCGATCGTCTCCTCGCTCTGTTTTTCCCTTCTATTTTCTTCATTCCGTAATGTAATGGTGGGACTTGTGGCTGCAGGTATTTCAGAATTGCTAGTCTCACTCCCCCTTTCGTCTAGGATTCCGTTACTGGTGCTCTCCTGAGTATCCCAAATTCTTGGAGTTTCCATGGACTCAGCATCATTTGATGGACTTGAATTCGAATCCTCAGACGAAAAGGGTAACTCTTCTTCGAAAAATAGAACGTCTCTTGACACAAACAATTTATTTTGACTCAAATCGAAAACCTTCCATCCCTTTTTGTTGTGAGGGTAGCCTAAAAATATACATCTCTTTCCTCTCTCCCCAAATTTGTCTCGATTTCTATCCTTGTTATGAACATAGCAAAGGCAACCAAAAACTTTAATGTTGTTGAATTGTGGTTTTTCTCCATACAAAAGCTCGTGTGGTGTCTTTCCATCTAAAAGAGGTGTCGGGGTTCTGTTAATCAAATACGCTGCCGTCAACACACACTCTCCCCAAAATTTAATTGGTAAATGGGCTTGAAATCGTAACGCTCGAGCTTTCTCTAGAATATGTCGGTGTTTCCTCTCGACCTGTCCATTTTGTTGAGGTGTGTCGATGTTGCTAGTCCTAAAAATGATACCATTTTCTGCATAATATGATTTCATATCTCTCGACAAAAATTCCGTCCCATTATCGCTTTGAACAATTTTGACACAAGTATTATATTGATTTTTAATCATTTGAAGAAAGGCATGTAATGTGTCTCCTGCTTCACCTTTATCCTTCATTAAAAACACCCACACATGCCTACTATAGTCATCAACAATTGTTAAGAAATAATGTGATCGAGATAGACTAGGTGTGCTATAACCGCCCCAAATATCGCAATGAATTAGACCGAACAAGGTGCTACACTGTTTATTATTGATCGAAAAAGGTGTACGAATTTGTTTAGCCTTACAACAAGCATCACAAACCTGACTAGGGTTCCAAAATAATCTTTTGCCTACCAAATTTGAAAAACGAGATAAAATGCTACTTGAAGGGTGTCCTAATCTGGGGTGCCAGAGTCTCGAATCCTTCGACACAACTAACGAGTGGGCTGCTTCCTTCTTTTCTTTCTTGAAATAATAAACCCCATTAAAAGCATCAGACCGTCCAATCTCCGTCTTCGTAACCCGGTCTTGTATAACACAAAAGTCACGGCAAAACGTTAATACATAATCATTTTCTCTAATTAATTGCCCAACTGAAATTAAATTGCATTGTAATGTGGGTACGTAAAGGACATCTTTCAATTTGCAATTTTCATTCAAAATAACTTCTCCATGGTCTGTAGCTTCGACGATTCTTCCATCTGGTAAACCAACGACCGACTTCTCCATTTTTCGAATGTTTGTCAAACATTCTTTCCTTCCCGTCATATGATGAGAACAACCGCTGTCAACAAGCCACTCGCTATCAAAATTATTGCCCATACCTGTAAGCTTATCATTTCCTTCTGGATTATTAGCAAGGTATGGCCGAATTCGTTCTATTTCCTCTGCATTGAAGGGGAAATTCGCGGAATCAGTCGTGTTTTTACCCGACGTGGTCCTAACTGCGTTGGCTTGATGCATTCCACGGCCTCCGGTTCTTCCTCCTCCTCGACCATAGCCACCTCTACCATTGCTAGCTCCTCTTCGTCCTCTGCCACGTCCACGTGCTTTCACAGTTTCGTATCCATGTTTGCTATAACACACATCCTCCGTGTGGTAATCCTTATTACAAAATGTGCAATGTGGTATGTTTTCTTCTCCTTCGTTACTCTGTCCTTTCATGACTGCACTTCCTTTTCCTGCCCCATGTGTCCTCACGGCCATAGCGACTTCCATCTGTTCTTCTTTCTCCTTCATCATGCCTGTATGTGTCTCTTCTCGTAAAACAAGTGCATAAGCCCTTGATAACGAGACGATAGGATCTTCCATTAAGATATTTGTGCGGATATGTCCATACAATTTATCGTCAAGTCCCATCAAGAATTGATGGACCTTTTCTTCCTCCCGTTCCTTGGCCAATGCAACAGCCGCCCCACATGTGCATTGTGGCACTTTCGAGTAATTTGCTAATTCATCCCATATTGCCTTGAGGCGGGTGTAATATTCTACCACCGATTCCTTCTTTTGCTTACACGAACTGAGTTCGCCCTTCAATTGATGAACGCGTGGAGCGTTTCCAGTCGTGTAGCGGTCGCGCAATTCGTCCCAAATTTCTTTCACATTTCCTGAGAACGTGATACTTGCGTGCAATTTCTCGTCTATAGAACTCCTTAACCATCCTTTAACCATGGCATTACATTGCCTCCATGCCACCAATTCAATATTGTCCTCTTCTTCATCCCCTGCAGGTTTTCCGACCTTTCCAACAATGAACCCCAACTTATTCTTAGCATCCAAACCGTTCCGAACGGCATCAGCCCATAAATCGTAATTGGTGCCGTTGAATTTGGATGATGTGAGAGACATGTTGGGGCTATCAGAGGGATGAAGATAAAGTGGGGATGCCATGGATATAACACGTTTTTCAATCTCCTTGTTCTTCTTTTTAGAGTCGTCTCCTCCTGTCATATTTTAATTTTTTTTTTTTTTTTTTTTTTTTGGAAGTAGAATAGGATCGTTGCTCTGATAACCATGTTAAAATCAGAAAACGAAATAGAATGATTTTGTGGAGAATTGTTCTGCTTGCTCATCGAATGATATTCTACACTATATATACTACCCTACCTTCTTAACTCCTAATTAATAGGATACATTCCCCTAAGCTAATTACACAGAATACTAAAGGATAAAAAACAACTTCCTAAACAAAAGACACAACTTCCTAAAGAATATCAAGCATCGTACACAGAACTATACATCACATCTTTTCATACCTCCTTCATTCTAATGTTTTTATGTTTTGTGTTTCATGCGATAGTTCACTTAATTTCAGACGAATTTTTTGAAATAAAAGTTTGCACTACAAAAAAAACCTGTTATTTAAAGAATTATATAGCACAAGAAAGTGTCATAAGAGCACACACCAAAATATATAAATTACCAATGAGTAAAGAATTCATTAAATCCAATTGAAATAACACCAAAAACGGTATATCCTAACCGACATAAAATTTCCGTTCATAAAAAACCCAATAACCCGTTTCCGATTTTGGGCAGATGGCAGGATCCACAATATATAAATTTCCCCCTTTTTAAACAAATCAATTGAATTTAACAAAACCTAATTTCACCAAATCAAATCCAGAAAACATGACAAAGAAGAAAAACTCCCAAGAATCTCAACTTAGCTATGAACTAGGAACATGCACAAAACAAAACAATCTCAAAAAAGCAATATCTTTATACGAATCAGCACTTACTCAAAACCTAAAACTTTCTCCACAACACTTCAATTCAATACTTCATCTTTGTTCAATCCCAGAAACCCTAAACTCTGAAATTAACAAATCATTAGCAATTGAATATGGTTTTAGGGTTTATAATGATATGTTAAGTAAAAAAATCCCATTAACTGAAGCAACAATTACCCAAATCACCCGTCTTTGTGCTGCAAAGAATGACCCGGGTTTCGGGTTCGGGTTAATTAAGGATATGGGTGGGTTAGGGCTAGTTCCTAGGTTAAGAACATATGGACCAACATTGTGTTGTTTTTGTGATAATTTGAGTGTTAATGAAGCTTATGAGGTGGAGGAGCATATGATTAGTAATGGAGTTAGGTTAGAAGAAGGGGAAGTTTGTGATTTGTTGAGAGTTAGTTGTGAGGTAGGGAGAGGGGAGAAGGTGTATGAGTATTTGCATAAGTTGAGGGGTGTGGTGAGAGGGGTGAGTGAGGAGAGTGTTAAGGTTGTTGAAAAGTGGTTTCGTGGCGAAAAGGGGGCGGAATTTGGGGTGGAGAAATGGGATGTTGAGAAGGTTAGGGAGGAGAAGGTGAGGAATGGAGGTGGGTGGCATGGGTTAGGGTGGTTGGGGAAAGGAAGTTGGGCTGTTAAGAGGGTTGAGGTTGGAGGTGATGGTGGGTGTTGTGGGTGTGGGGAGAAGTTGGCTTGTGTTGATATTGATTGTGGTGAGACGGAACGGTTTGCGCAGTCGGTTGCTGGGTTGGCTTTGGAGAGGGAATCTAAGTCCAATTTCAAGAGTTTTATGGTGAGTGGTTTTTGGGTTGTATTGATCGATTTTATTGTTGGTTTTATGTTTTCTGCTGGTTGAGTTAGAGAATTTGATCCTAGATGTCTTTTCGTATGTTTATTGTGTTTGTTTGATGTTTATTGTTTAGTATGGAGTACTAGATAAAAGTGACATCTTTCTGTGATTCTGGTTATTAATTTTTGACTGATGTATGTTTTCTGCAACGGCTTTTGTGTTTGTATTGCTGTTGACGCTCGAAAATATGACTTGTAGGATGATGTATTAGTGTTGTAGTTGTAGCTGAAAGGAGGGTATATCATATGTAACTGTGCTTGGAGTAGCAAGTTACTCTGAAAAACGAGAGGATTAGGAAATAGATTGGCTTGGGTTGATATTGATTGTAGTGTGACCGAGAGGTTTGCGGTGTCGGATGCTAGTTTGGCTATGCAGAGAGTATCTAGGACCAACTTCAAGAGTTTTGTGTTGAGGGATTTTGCTTAATTTTTATTGATGGGTTTGATTGTCGGATTTTATTTTTCTATTACTTAAGCTAGAAAACTTGATCCTGATATTTATTTTTGTAGTTTTATGTGTTTGTGGTATGGTTATTAGTTTAAACTAAGGTGACATCTTTCTGCTGGTATGTTTTCTTTAATGGCTTTTGTGTTCGAAATTTTTATTGATTTGTGTCATTTTGATGAGGCTAGAAACATGACCAGTTGAAGTGTGGTTTTTGTAGCTGAAAGGATGCTAATGTGCTTGACTATGCTACTCTTTAAAATAAAAGGATTAGGAATAGACTATAATGTGCTTGACAGCTTGACTATCCCACGTCTTCCTCCAACCTTTGCCTTCTATATGTTCTCCGCCAAATCAAAATACTTTGATAAACAGAATTAGAGAAAGGACATTCAAAGAAGAGTTGTTGTCTAGTCTCCTGCTGTTTCATACTTTCATACATAATACACATCTATTGACAGCAGGATCAATCACCGCTTTAGCATGTTAATCTTGGCAAAATCCTCGTCTGCCTTGAAAGTAACTTACAAAAGAACCATTGATCTTGAGAGAAAACTGTGCAGATGTTATGCAAGTAGGTATCCTCTGTGAAAACTGGTCAGGGAACCCAAAGGCCTTCAATATGGAACTTAGAAATTGCCAACTGAGGGAATCGAACTTTTTTCTTAATATCAACTTTTATCATGCACCGAGGTGAGATATATTTCCTATCATATCCTCTAACCAATTCATGAGGGAGCACAATATTATGAAAAATGCTTCTCGTAGCCAAAAAGCTGACTGCTCTTGTCCTACCATCTTGCCCATAATCCCATTGAGCGTAGTGGTGAGCACTGAGCACTGAGCACCTTACTTATAGTTTTATAAATGGTATTGCAGCAGGATAAAGGTCTATATCCTTAACAGAAGCTGGATTTTGACCTTTAGGTATCAGAGAGATTAGAGTTGCATTAACCTCTTTTAAGAGTTTGCCCGTTTTGAAGAATTCAAGTATAGCATTGGTGAATTCTTTTTCGATCGTAAGACAAGCTGTTTTGAAAAAACCGCTGAATAGTGGTCCGGACCTGGACTTTTATTATCCAAGAATAAACCCTCTGTTTAACCTCATCTCTAGAAACAGGCCTAAGGAGGAAGGAACCATCCTCTCCCTTTAGCGTAGGGCCATCATACAAAACAGAGAAGTCAGGCTCATCCACCTCAATGATAGTCTCTAATAGCTGCTTGTAATAGCTTAAGAAAGCACCCTCCACCTCCGGAGTAGTACTGCAATCCCCCCCATCAACACTTTTAATAATTCCAATGTGATTTGTGACTCTCCTCTGAGAAATCTTAGCATGGAAATAGGTAGTATGACCATTCATCATTTGAATTTCATGAGCCTTAACTCTTTGTTAATTAGCACTGATCTCTGCTTGCTTAAGTTTACAATACATTGCTCTCAAATACTTTTCCTCCCTCAAAAGATCAGTATTATGAAGATAAGTTTGTATATATTTCTGACAAGAAAGAAGTTCCTCCTTAGCTTTTAAAGCTCTTTTAGTAATATTTGAGAAAGATCCATAAAGAATYTTCTTAAGCTCAATTTTAGTCAATTTCAGATGCTTAATCAATTGAAACATAGGATAACCAAGAATGTCCCTGCTCCAAATATCCTTAATAATAGACTGAAATCTTGTGTCCAAAGACCAACAGTTCAAGAAAGTGCAATGCTTGTGTTTAATAGGAAGAGAATTAGGCATAACCATAAGCAAAGGAGAATGATCCGATATACCTGCTTGTATTATTTAGTTTTTTTTTCTTTGTGTAATTGTTCGTTAAGGTTACTTGTAACGCATAGAATAGATAAATACAAATGTACTATAATCTGTGAGTGTAAGGGATAGTAGCATTCTCTAATATCACACATATTATGTAGTGTATATACTTGGTCATGATGGCTGAAGTTTGGGATGTGTATTGCTGGTGAACATGTTGAACTTTGAAAGTTATAACGCCAATTGTAGAGTTTCTTTTGCTCAAGCTGGTTTCTTTCTTATGTAGGACTGGGTTGAAGAGCATTCTGATTATGAAGMGGTAGTAGATGCAGCAAATATTGGACTTTACCAGCAGAACTTTGCTGACGGTGGATTTAGTATTGCTCAGGTTGTTTACTTGTCCCTTGCCATTGTCCTCTTTTTATTCCTTTCCCGTACATACTCATTTTATTTGTTTGTTCAGACTGAGAATCCAACTAATTTTTTAATTTTATGTCAATATGGTGGTGGAAATTGTAATAGAGCAGCTTGATGCTATTGTGAAAGAACTGTATGATAGAAACAAAAAGTGGCCTTTAGTCGTTCTTCATAACAAACGTCTTCGAGCTCTTCAAGGGAACCCTTCTTGTCGGAAGTTGTTTGACGAATGGTTAGCTCAAGGCAATTTGTATGCAACGCCTAGCGGATCGAACGACGACTGGTAAGAACTAAAAACCTTCAAATCTCTCCTCTTTCTTTTCTTCATTGAGCAATAGCTAGTTTATCCTGATATACCTCAGTATTAGTTTATTGTTTGAAAAGTTAATGAGAAAAGACCAAATATTGCAGCTATTCCACCTTGTAGTTCCATACATTGATCAGAATTAGGGAGCCTTTGTTGCCCAAAACTTATATGGCTTGTGTGTGCACTAGTTTTCCCTCGGTAGTTGAATGCCTGAAAGTAATTGATCCTGACCTCAACTAAGCTGCTGGTCCTATCAAACTGTTATATACGGAGTAATATTTTTATTTCATTGTGTTTCTTGACATATTTTATCATAGGTCATACAAATATCAACACATGGCTGATTCTCCTTTATCCTGCTATTTTTTAGAACCCTAGAGGCACTGGGGTAGTTATATTATTGTTGATGTTRTTGTCTTTTATGCTGCAAACTATTTATCAGACCTTTTTTTTTCTCTGTCTATGCATTTAGGTATTGGCTCTATGCAGCAGTAAAGCTTAAGTGTTTGCTTGTCACAAATGATGAGATGCGTGATCACATATTCGAACTCCTTGGAAGCAGTTTCTTTCTTCAGTGGAAGGAAAGACATCAGGTATGTTAACATCTAGAGTTTCATCTTTAGTGCTTTACTCCCAACATTCTTGCAATGTGACGTCTTGGGTAATTTGGAAGATAAATTAGTATTCACTCTTTGTCGTTAAGATAATTGGCAGATTATGAGTATTACCCTTCATTGACTTTTGTGTCTGTGTGGAACAAGCGTCAGTCAGACCTTGTATGTTTTGATGTGCTGCAGGTAAATTGTATGCTTTGTAATATAGCTTTGTGTCCGTTGACACGTAGTTTGATTTGTTTCTGATGCGATAGTACTATGTATTTACTACTTACAATCTGTATAAAGTTGTAGTTATGTGAGCCTGGTATTGGATCCCCAATCATCCGTTGCAACTTTTGTTTCTTGACTATGTTACTTTTCGCTATTTTGGGCGTGTGCTAGCTGCTATTTCTTTGTTAAAAACAATACCCGTACTTGACTACTTCTCTCTTATAAGCTTTCAAAAAAGCCTTCTCATCTTTTCAATGCACTTTGTGAGTTGACTTTATACTGGTGTTTTCTACTGCCAGCATTTGTGTTAGGTTTATTTTATACTCTCTCTATTTATGTAAATTCATTACATTGCATTAAGACCAAAATTTTAGAGATTAATACATACGGGGAGAAGATTGGGCTCCATACCCGTGTTGGAGTGTTTTATGTGTTATTCTGACCTCAAGTAGTAATGTGATGAGTTAAGTTGTATGTCCCAAAAAGGACTAGTAGTGAATCCAAAGGAATTAAGGGATTTGGATATAAATCTTTAGGTTATCTGCTAAAATGGACTATAATTTCATTTTGTAGGTGCACTATACATTTTCAAAAGCTGTTCCTGAGCTCAAAATGCCTCCAACGTATTCCATTCTTATCCAGGTATAAAGCGTATTTCAACATATGTGGTTTGCATTATCTTTGATTCCTTGGTGCCTTGAGTTGCTTTATGACTGATTTTGGTTGGTATGTTCCATAAATAGGCGTATTTTAGGAGGGGGATTGAAAATTTTGCTTCATTTGATTAGTCATTAGTGTATGTAAATTTGAACAAAAATCTGGTTTGAACTTAGAAGTACTATCAACCAATGTGGTTGATGAGGTGATTGGACGTCGAGTCAAATGGCCGACAAGGTAATGTTTTTTTCTTATTGTTTTATTTCACTAGGATTATATCCTACTGACAACTAGGTCGATTTCCTGCGGGTAYGTAAGGCAAATGAATAGGCAGAGAGTAGTCCTCTCCTAACTTTAGTTTTGGTTTTGGTTTTTTGGTTTTTTTCCTCACAAGAGCCAGAAATGGATGGTTGTTTAGTTATATGAGAGATGAGAACACTTGCCATTCACACTAAACAGCTTTTAAAAGTGTTCTTTTGAGATTATAATGGTCACTCACTCACTCAAAACTCTTTTGTTGCTTGAAAGGATGCTTGAAATCAGGATATAGAACTTCTTTCCCTAAATCGGACATCAATCTCCTTTTAAACAATAGATGCTACACCTTTGGCTTGCATAAGAAAAATGTTTCACTCGAGTGTAAATAAAGCTCTTTTGGGCGTGTTTATCAGTGTAAGAAATAGTCGAATACTGTGTTAGGTGTTGGATAATATGATTCATAATGATCTCCTCTAGGCCGAGTTGGGAGTCATAGCATAATATTCATGCCGGGGTGATGAATTTAGATAAATTTGATTGGTATCATCTCAACCTACTTATGTTGCTGAAATTGTCTTCCTCTGTTGGTTATTTCGACTGCTTGCTTAGGTGTAAGAATCAATGTGTCTCAGAAAGTTGTACTCCGTAGATGAGTGAGTATTCAAGATGATACTTTGTTAATGTAGCAATTCATAGCAATACCACTAGAAAATCTATAGCAATATCTAAATCCTAAATCCATGTTCTTTTGGCGATGTCATATACTGTAATTTTTTTGTTTTGGTGTAACGAATCGCACATTAAGTCGCATTACAATAGAGGGGACTGGGGAGGGGGGGATTCGAACCTGGGACCTATTGTCCACAATACCTCCGTCTTAACCACTAGACTAAGACATATTCGGTCATGTGATATACTGTAATGGGAAGTGACA